>JABFQK010000077.1:0-14799 GCA_022816885.1 Trissoscelio sp. ZL-2020
GATGTTTTATATAAAATGTTCACTATTATTTTCTTATTAAAAAAAAAAAATTAATATCGTTAAAAAAGTTTAATATATAAAAATAAAATATAAAAAACTATAATTTTAAAAATAAAAAAATTTTAAATATTTATTTTAAAATGATATACAATTTTTAAAACCAAGGAATAGAAAAAAATTAAATTATGAAGACCGGTTTTCTTTAAAAATTTTGAGGTGGGTCCCGGCGTCACCTGGTTGGGGGGGGGGGGGGGGGGGGGGGGTAACGGTGTAACTAGTTTTAGCACAGACAGATGTCCTCTTTGGAAATATTAACTATTCATCATTTAATTATTTTTTCGTATGATACGTACTTTCCGAGATTTTTAATTGTCTCAAGTTAAATTAAACTACACACTATACCGTGAATTTCTATTGAAAATCCCAGGTGTGCTTAAAACACGAACCCATGTTTCGTTCATATTTTGGAGAAATACTGAGAACGGTCCGCTATTATATGACTAGTTGTAAAATCTGACAATGACCGTCATTAAGAAATTTTTCCTGGGTAGATCAGCGAAGAATAACCGATGGAAATAATTTTTTTTCTAACGCAATGAATTTTTTTAGTAAGGGAAATGTTTATCAAAAAATTAACAAAAGTTGAAATTGTTTATACAAAAAATTAAATTTCATATCTATAATTCGTGTTTATGAATTTCGATTTTATATTTTAAAATTTTATATGGAATCTAATTTTGAAATTTTATTGTAAATTTACAATTTATTCGGATTTCCTATTGATCTATTTATTCAATTTTTATTATGATTATTACTCTTATTTAAGAAATAAAAACTTAAATACAAAGTGAAAGTTCAAAATATTAATATTAAAATAGATATTTATGTATAAAGTAAAAAATAAAAATTTGAGTAAAAATACCTAAGTGTAGATTACAAATTGAAAAATCTTATTACAATTGATTAATTTCTAAACTTTGGTTGCAAAAACGAAAATCAATTAATATTTGCCTCTATATTTTTTACAGTTTTATGACGTAATATTTCATGAAATATTACATAGTAGGGTTGTTCGAGACTGAAATTTTATCGAGACGAGACGAGACGAGAATCTCGTATTATTATCGAGACGAGAATCTCGTATTATTATCGAGACGAGATCTCGGCAATTCGAGAAATCTCGAATTTTCGAGAAACCTTGAACACTTTCGAGAAATCTCGAAAATTTTAGAAAATTATGCAATAATTTTTTATTCATTCTAAATTAAAAGTTTCAAAATTATTCATTATAACTTTGTATATAACATGAGAGAATTGATCATGCATGGTTATGATTTTAGAAGTGTTAATATGTTATATAGTATCATAGTACAATTTACTATTATATTTTTTTACACTTTTTTACCCAGAATACACTTAACCTCAAGCATTCATTCTTACATTTCTTATCTATAAAGAAAATAGATAAAATTATAGAAAATACAAAAATTGTCTGGTGGATAAGGAAGTATAGTCTTAATCTATGATAAATGCACAAGATGAATTAACAAGTCACAAAACATAATGTATGGTATATGTAAAATTACTATAAACATTTTTTTCTACCATTTTATTTATTAATATCGAGATATATCCATTTGAAATATAAAATAGTTTTATATTATAATAACAACATTTACGAATGTAAAATCAATGTATATAATATATATAGGGTCACCTAGGGTAATTGTGATAAACAGTATTTTTATTCATTAAAATTTAATCTAAAAATGTCTAATTTGATTAAAATCATAAAATTATCATCCTTCTTTAAAATAACATAAGTTTTTTTTGCATAACTTAAATTTTAATGAATGAAAATACTGTTTATCACAAATTTCCCGAAGTTACAATTACCCCAGGTGCCCCTATAAACAATATAACATATTAACAAAAACTTCAACAAGGCTTTATTTTCCAATTATACTTTAAAAATGCAAATTGTTCTATTTGTTCACTAAGTAACCATATGTCGGATATTTCAGATCCCGAAATTTTTGAGAAATGAAAATTTCTCGTCTAGAGCCTCGAGATCTCGGTATTTCGAGATCTCGCACAGTCCTACAGAACTAGTCATATAATAGCAGACTGTTCACAGTGGTTCTCCAAAATATGAATGAAACATGGGTTCGTGTTTCGAGCAAACCTGGGATTTTCAACAGAAACTCACGGTATAATACCAATCGGGATAACTGTGAACCTTCTATAATTTTATTTTTCTTCAAATATCAACATAGATAATTCGCAAAAGTTGTAATATTTAATAAATAAAACAATATTTAAATATGAAATAGGCCCCACCACCGCCTACTTCTGTGAGACTCAACCATCATAATGTTGTCTCTCCATCAACTGAATAAATATCACACAAATAGATGTACAATAAATAAGTAATACAGTTATCTATGTTAAAAAACCTTGGCGCATCAATATATTAAATCGACTTCTTTGTAATAAATATAAATAACTTCTATTACAAACCGTAAGACCAATATCAAAATTACAGAATGTTAATTCTCACATATCTCAATTTCAACAATCAAAAAATAAATGTCTAATTTGAAGACATTAGAAGTTTTATATTTTTTTTCTCAAAAATTTCCTATCTTAAGGCATTATATGTGTTTTTCACAAAAGTAACTTAAAATAAGACATTAAGAAGATGCTTTTTTCCAAAGATAATCTATTTATTAATTTTGTCACATTTAAGCAACAATTAAAAGTATTATATTCTACTGATAATAATTAAAATATTTCTTCAGTCGAATTTAATTCCGTATTACGTAAAATCTACGTTACATTAATTTTCTTATAATTCAAGGAAAATGACGTAATTGTTGATCTCGAATTATTGATAGAAAATGTTCACGCAAAAGTGTCACATTTTGTGAGTAACGTGTATAAGCGGGATTGCCACCTAGAACTATTGTTGTAGCAAAAGCTGACGCCCAAAATCCACAGCTAATACCATCGGATTGTTCTTGGACGTTCTCAAAAATAATTTTACTTTGGTCAATAGTCGGAAAACGAATTTGTATATATTCTTTTTCAACGCTGGATAGCATTGCATATGATCTTCGATGAGCAATACTATCATAAACATACAACGAATTACCATTAAAATATAAACATCGCCAGTGATGAGTTGAAGCACCTATAATTTGGATGCTTTTGTTAGATGTAACAGGTTCTGCAATGTCTCGGAAGTAAACAAAATGAGTACTTTGAGTTTCGAATGATGTTGTTTCTCTTACAATTTTCAAGAACGTATCAATAGCAGCATCATTCAAATCTGACTTATCATTTAGTACAGTTACTGCTATTGCATCTAAGGATGCAATTCTGTTATTAACATACTGCCTTCGAACTTCCACAGACTCATCTTGCCATACCAAACGATCATCTTCATACAAGTCGTACCATTGATCTCCATGAGCAACTTGATCTGACGTTATCGTATTTGTAGCGACAGTTTCAGATAATGCAAATTCGTTTTCAGTAATTAATTCACTGTTACATGTATCCATGTTTCTTTCTTGAATTTCTATCATATTTTCATGGACAATATTATCTAATGAACGTTCTGGACTACTGCCTCTTATTTGCATGCTTCTATTATGTCGACTGTCTAAAATTTCGGGAACCAAATGTTTGTTATAGAAAAATATCAGCTTATTTTTCATTGCATCTTCCCAAAAATCATCATCTCTTTCAACATGTATAACTTTCATATCTTTTTGTGTCCACAGTACAAACTTGCAGTACTTTCGGTTTGTTATATGCAATTGACCTTGCACTTGATAATAAAAATGATGAGACTTACGCAACTGATTATTATCTAAAGGATCAAAAATTCTACCAATGTCTGTTGGGTATTTGTCAATTGCATCCTCGACCTTCATGTCGCGAGCTTTATATGGACACTTTATTTCGACAATGCCGTCATCATCAATCATACCATCGGGAGATGCTCCCAAGAAAGGGTAATCTTGATCAATAAAGAGTCCACAAACTTGAATGTTTTTCTGCAAAAGAAGAGATAATTCTCTTCTAGCCACAGGTTCTTTTTCAAGGCCATACCTCGTAGCATTTGTCGATCTAATAGAAAAATACAATAATTTAGTAACAAGTGTTTTCACAGGTGTTCTGTCCCTTCTACAACAAACATTACCGAAATTAGATGCAGTTAACATTAATCGTCTCAAGACGTGCCATAAATTAGATTGGCTCTGATCTCTTGTATCCTGCTCTATTATACTCCACTGGTTGGCGTTTCGTGTCAACCGTTCCATGTGAATTTCTCGTAATTGCTCCATTTCTTCAGGTGTTTTATCTGGTTGTTGTGATCTCGATCCATAAAACTCATCATTTTGAGATCTGGGTATATAAGTACGATCTCGACCTTTCTCCCTTCGGTAAATTCTGTTTCTTTCAACCGTTATTTTTCGCTTTTCATACATTATCTGGAGAATAGGAGGAACAATTTTGTTCATGCTTTTGTGAAGATCAACTGATCCTTCGTGGGAGTTAATCTGCAACAATGATTCATTAGCTCGTGCATTGTATGAACCTTTTGCTCCAAAAAATTGTCGCTTTCCACCGATTGCTTTGCATACGACAGAATTAAAACCTTCAGCCTGATTGTTTGTTAATAATAAAACTAAACTACGAGAGCGACTACTTAATTCTATAATTAAGTTTATTATTTTGTCGAAAAGACCAAACTTTTGTAAGTCAGGAACATGATTTATAGCATTTGCATCTGAATTCAAATGACACATCCATCCATGCAATTCACAATTGTCGTGTTGACCAAACACGTGACTGGGAATATCTAACATTATCCGTCTTAATTTTTCTGTTTTTACAGCATGGCTTTCATTTTCATTATTGCACTCTTTAGCTGCTGAAACAATTTCTTTTCTTAATGTTTCAATTTTTCTTTCCACGACTCTACGTGCCTCTTTGAATTCAGAATTTCTAAAAAAATTTTGATTTGTTTCCGCTGCTAGTGTTCTCAACTTATTACAAAAATTGCGTAATAAATGATTGCTGCAATCAATTTTTTCCACGCTAATATCATAATCACTGTAAACATTATTATCCATAATAGCTTTGTAAACACTACTGTCATCATCTGCAATAATCCTTTTGTAAATTAAGCCGTGCATTTCAATGCTACATTTGAATCCAGACAAAATAGCATCAGCCTCCATACTTGACGAGGCAGCGTTACGATCAAAGTTTTTGTAACACGTGTGAGGCTTGCATGGTAAGTTTTTCCGCTCATAATAGTCACAAAAAGAACAATATTTATTGCGAATACCGAGATATAAAACTTTACCTGAATAATTACCAATTATAGCCCCAAGACCTGACAAAGAGTCGTAGCTGTGTCCATAAGAGCGTTTTGCCCAAGAACCGTCAGTTACGACATCTATGCAAGGAATGCCGTTAATTGTGTCTCCTCTTTCAATAGCTGCTTTTTTTTCTTCCTCTGCTGCTTGCCTCATAGATTCATTAGCCGCAGCCACATAACTATCAGTTAATTCTTCACGATGTTTGATATATGTATTACTAACCATGCAAGGTATGTTCATAGTTGCTAACAGTTCTTCCAGTTGATAATGACCTATACCAATTGAAATAGTACCGGCAACTGCAGCTTTGTTTACATGCAAAATGTCATCAGCCTTTGATTCAGACCAGATGCTACATTTATAGTTACATCTTTGACATTGAAATGACATTTGTGTCATTAATCCACTGTTATAAGTTTTTATGAGTTTCCAGTCTTTAAACTGACACTCTAAACTTTTACTGTGGTTGTCGAACGTTCTGTGAATTTCAGAAATTACAAAACCAATGTCGACAATTCGACGACCTTCAGGAAAATTATCCTGAATGCTTTGCGGATCTACAGAACCGCGAGCATCTATTATAAGGTCATCTAGATTTGTTATATTAATATCAGAATCGTACATACCTAGTACACTTTCTTCATCAGTGACGTGCTGTTCATAATTGTTATGTTCTTCTATTTCTGTAAATTCGTTTTGATGCAGATTATATGTCAAGTCCACGTCTATTCCACTGATAGTATTTTCTTGTTCAATGGCTGCAGAATCCCAGTTTACACTAGGCACCGGTGATTCTGTTACATTGCAACTACTACTTGGCAGTACATTTGCTGCAACCTTCTGATTACTAATCCGTCTGAAAGGAAGCATATATAATCAGTACATAGAAATAACTCTGAAAGTACAATTCCAGCGATTTCACTGGCCTAATTTAAAACCAAATTTCTGAAACTTTAACCTATGTGTTTCTTAGATATTAATTCATTATCTTAAAAAAAATAGTATCTAAGGACATTTTGTTAATAATTTTAACCTCTAAGCTAGTAATTAATCTAATGTTTAAACTTAAACAAAATTTTTCTGCCTTCAGATTCATTATGACTGACCTGAAAAACCCCTAGATTTAAGACTGGTTAAATAATTGAACGCATTTGAAATATTTAGTCTGCCATATTGAATCCATTACATGGAATTTTGAAAATCTGATCTCAGATTCGTTATCATCGACTCCAAAGATCCCGAATAAATCTTAATTTTAATAATTCTAATTTCCATTAAACTTATATTTAATTTTTTTGAGGCTGTTAATTTATATTTCATAACATTTCCTGATTTATATTCAACTCGTCATAATTAGGTCTTTGCAGTATTTTTTGTTTTAATTCCAAAGTCAAAGATTTGAATATTGCTTAAAATAGAGCAAACAGAAGGCTAAAACAAGTTTCAAACGTGTGCCTTTAAAAAAATGTTTTGGTTTTCGTGGTCAGCTGAAAGGCGAATTTTCATAGAATTCCTTATATGCATTATCATCATACGAAATACTACTGGGGGCTGATTAAGCAGTTAAAAAGTCCAGATTTTAAATAAAATTAAAACTAAAATTTAAGTTTTTAATTTTAATTTTAAGTAAAACAACAATGTTTTTATTGTTGAAATGTGTTTAAAATTTAAATTTAATTTTAATTTTAACTTAAATTTTATTTTAAACCCGGACTTTTTAACTACTTAATCAACCCCCTGTCAAGCATACATTTTTCATAAAAACTATATATAAAATATATATATATTTATATCATTTTATCAGAATTTGAATTTAAATATCTCAGCTTCTAAGTAAAAAATTTTAACTGAACTTTGGCAAAATATGCACAATTACTTTTAGAATCTATATTCTTAATTTCATTAAATTTTCACGAGATTGACGTTATGATGGCCCTACCTTAAAAATATTAAAAATGTTTAAAAATGGTTTAAATTCACAATATTAAATCAAAATGCAAATTTACAAATTAATAATAAATATAAAATTCCTTTTATTAAAAGCTGTTTGAAATGTATGATGTTATAAATTTATAAATTTTTTACAAATAATATTTTTTGTTTATTTATAGCAATTTATATTAAAAATAATATTTGTGATATGCAGAACTTTTATACATAAAATAACATAAATGTATCATTATTTATATATTATTTTCATACTCTTTCATTACACTCTATAAATATACGCCTCTTCACTATAGAGCTATCTTAAATCTCATCACTATTTATATTTATATATAAATTTTTTTTTATTACATTTATATTTTAAAAAATGTTTAACAAATTACGTAAAAATGCTCACAAATGCAAGTTACAAAAACTGCAACAATAAAACATTGTTATAAACATAATTTTATAATAACAAATAATTTTAATTTCATAAAATAAAAATATATTAATATCACTTACCGTTTTTTATTTCCTTTTTTACGCGAATAAAATCCTTTTGAAGGACATCTCCTCTTTTGGGCATCTATATGTCCCATTATAATAAAATTAAATTGAATCACTAATAACACTAAAATATGAATATTAATACTAAATATTATACTAATAATACTAATATTCAATTATTATATACAAAATAACTTTTTGATCAGAAATATGTTCACACATAAAATATTTCACACAAAATGTATTTTTAATGTTTTTATCGTTACGTTATTAACGAATCAACTTTTTGTTCAATTCAACGTACAACAATAAAGGTACAGTTGGGAATTCTATTTATTTACATGCAATGTAAACAAACACACAAAAGTATTGGTCAGGCCTATACACAAGATAGTAATTGATACAAAAATAGCATTTGGTACAAAATACATGTAAATTTGCATTAATAAAATATAACAACATATTTTTTTAGTAAAGAAGATTTAAAACATTTCATCGTTTAATAAATGTAAATAAATACCATATTAATTGTATTATTTTGAATATATTGCCAACTATTAGTAAAAAATATCATGTTGAATCTTGCAAAGTGTACTATCTCTCTTCATAACTAAATGAACAACAAAGATAGTAACAGCATTCAATGACGAATGTCATTTGTTTATAATTTATCGCTCAGTTTTGACAGTTATACAAAAGGGAGTAAACAGAAGGTATTAACATTGAAGGTAAGTAAATAAAATTAATGCAGTTATCTATTTGTATTGTATAATTGTGAAAATGTTTAAATAATTTAAAAGCAGAGAGGTAATTAAAGATACTAAAAGTAAATTTTATTTACTGTGTGATTGATTTATAATTATTAACATATATTTATATTAAATTAGTATAGTATAGATATTTTTTAGAACTTTTTTATAATTTTGATATTAATTTTTTGTATTATAAATATACTATTATAAAGATCACAATTGTAACATCATCAATTAACAGCTTTTGGAGGTTAACCAAATGTAAATAATGCTAAGTTTAATTCGTTAACATTATACTTTTATATTAATAAATAGTGAAGAAAAGTAATTAGTAAAAAATTATTTATCCTTACAGAAGTAAATATTATTTTTAAAATCGTGTAAAACATTAGTGCTTTTGATACGAAACTGAGCTGCTAGAATAATTAAAATTTTTGTAAATTGTTTTTAGTAAGGATTATTTGTTCTTAGTTTTTATCATTAGATAATATGGTTTTAAAGTAATTTTAATTATTTATTACTTATAATCTTTATTTTGTTATTAATTATTTATGAAAATGTTATAATGATGTAAATTATTGAAATATTTGCTTTCATATCATAATTATAACTTATTTATTATAATTATCACAAATATCTAGATAGGAAGGGTAAACGACTTTAAAAATACTTAACAATTAATTAATTATTTTCTTTTTATAATTGATCTTTTTTAAAAAAAATATTGCTTTTCTCACATGAAACGTATTTTATATATAATGAATATATAATACATAAAACAATGAAACTTTGTTTTATGTTATATGGACTTATTTTATATAATTTTCAAAAATTCATCGAAGAAACTATTTTTCATTAATTATTTACAATTTATTGTACAAATTTGCAGGTGTTCTGACATCAAGGTCAACGTACAATTCCAAAGGTGAATCCGAAAGATCAAGTTTCATATAAAAAAACAATAGTAGCTATCCTCAGCAAAGCAAATGTTATTGAGCACTATTAAAATACTGGAAAACGTAAGTCTTATAATATACTCCTTATCCGCTAATTCCATAGGCGTCCACACAACTTTCATGCCATCTATGGTTCGAAGTTTTGAGCTGACAAGGAATAAAAGTATTTGTTTAAAAACTTGATAAATTTATGAAATATGGAGTTTTATATATAATAAATACATGTTTTTGTCTAAATATTTAATTAAAGATAAAACTTTACTGATTAATTAATTTCAAGTGATCATTTTCCATGAAATATAACAACTTATTAAAACTAAATATATACATTTTCAGGAACTGTGCTCCAACAAATCAAGAAATGCTCTTGGACTTCCTATGGCGTCTCTGGCATTTCTCCCATTGTACGGTTACAAAACTTCTCAATTCGTCAACCTATTTTGCTGTTTGTGATCAAAAACCGTACGAAATGCTGTGAAAAAAATCTTAACCACTTCCACAACAACACTTTTGGAATGGAACAAGGAACTGCTGCAATTGTTCACACTCAAACGAGCTACTTGCATCATCCAAATGCAAATCTGTACGTAAACCTTGCTCAGTTCGTAAAACTCGATGGTTATTGTTTGGAAAGTGAACCTTGTCTAGTCTGAAACAATCACGAGCTTCTAATGACGATTATCGAATTATCGTCAATCAAGATGGACAACATTCATCACAACTATACAAATAGTAAAACTCGTTGACAGTCGTCCCATTATCCAAATTACTTTGAGAATTCGAGACTTGAAAGGTATGGTTCGTACGATTAATATATTGTATATCAAACATTTAGTTTAAACTGTTGTGGAAACTGAGGTGATTTTTTGTTAAGTTATTAATTTTATGGTTAATATTATTTAAGTTATAAATTTAATTAAATTAGCTTAGAAGGTTTGCACCCAATTAAATCTTTTTTATGGATAAAAAAGTCTAAATCGACTTCAAACTTTATTCATCATTTAATAAATTATTCATTCCATCATAAATGAACAATATTTCTTCTTTTAGGTGAAAATGAAAATATCTCTACCAATCTCGGCCTGCAATTTGATAATTAAATATACAGAATTCTATAAAAATATTCAAGTATCTTCCGAATTATTGCAATGTCCACTGTATTCAACAAGTGAACAAGTAAATCCAGGTAATGAAAATGTGTCCCAGTGCCATAAATGTCAAGTTATCAACTGTAACAAAAAAGATGCGTTCCTCTCTTATGATTTTGGGTTTTGCAAATATGCAAAATTTAATTATACTCTTATGGATAGATCCTGTTGTGCAGTTGATGCAATAAAAAGTGACGATGGTAGAAATAAAACTGTAACAACCTTGCTGGAAAAAACAGACAAACTTTCGAATGCTTTTGACGAAGTTTCTGAGCATCAATTGGATCGAGATTTAGAAGATGGTGGCGCTCAAGTGTCGATGAGTAGAATCCGGGTTGTTCATTTTATTTATTTGATTATATATATATTTATTTATTTATTTATTTTAAGGGTGTTTTATTATAAAGGTAATATAATATTTTTATATAAAGAAATAAGGCACATTTATGTAATTTTTTGTTGAAAAACATGTTTATTTACAATACATCTTTCATATTCATAACCAAAACTAAAAAAGTGTTTTTACAGGTGAACAGAACAATTCAGCTTCTAACCCAAAAATACTGCGGTGAATTTAAAACTTCATTTGAAAATTTAAGTAAAATCATACAAAGAGTGTTGGCATACCGAAGAGAGCTACTCTTTTATGAACCATGGATTTATAGTAAAAATACAATGAAGGATCTATCTACAAATAATCGAGGAAGAAACGAACGATGGAAAATATAAAATTAATTACAAATGCTACAGGGAGTATTATAAATACAAAATGTATGTATTTAAAATTTTAATTAAAGATATAAATTAAAATATAATGTTCAGAAGAATGCTATATTATTATTATTTTTTCTAAGTTAAAAATAATTCACTGTCAAGTGAATTAGTTGTAGTTTAAAAAAACTACTAATTTGACTAATTTGTCTTTTGACAAAATGCATGTTGCATGTTCTATAAAAAGTATAGAATTTGAAAGATATTCAAATAATCTTGAAGCGATACTAGTTTAATACGAAAACAATATGTTTTCTATGTATCTAATTTCAAATTCGGTGTTAGAATTTTGAATTCAAACATCACTAAAGATTAAATATCTTTATATACTTGCAAAGGTTGAGAGGCCAAAGTTCTGTCTTTGTACAGGTATATTATTTCATAAATGAGTGTATATATCATAATATAATAGTATACTTGTATACATAAAATACTTGCCTCGTCGGGTCGCTACCGCGACCCTTGATATACGTAGAATATGATATAAAATTATTCTCACTATTATAATCACAGTTATTATGCACTCACAGAAAAGTTTGTGCTGAATCAACATAATTCATTTGGTTAAAAAATTTGTGTTCAGTTTAATATATTACAATACGTTCATCGAACATTTCTTAATAAAAAAATATCCATAATCTTTTGTCAGGAAAATTTTCTTTATCGTAGCCACTTGTAGTCTTGGTTTAAATAATTTTTAAATTAAATTAACATTATATTTTGTGGCTTCAACACAATAGTTTATTGAATGAACGAAATATGAGAATAAAACTATATATTGCTATATATTGCTAAAAAGTTTTAATTCGATTTTTATTGTGATAATAATGTAGATTATTATTATGAGTAGAGTCCGGATTATATGCAAATGCATATTTTTTTCTTTTTTATATATTTTCATGGGGTTTTTAAAGAAATATGTTTCATGAAATTTAATGTTGATTAATGCCAATTTATTTTTGCATATTTTGCATATTTGCATATTTTGCATATTCTTGCATATTTCGTATGGAAAAGTATGGAAAAGAATGGAAAATTATAGAAAAATATGGAAAACTATGGTTTTGCAATGGATTACCATGATTTTCCATGGTTGTCTATGAATTTCCATTGATTTCCATGGTTTCCAATGGTTTTCCATGGATTTCTATAAATTTCCATGGTTTTTCATGGTTTTCCTTGAATTTCTGTGGATTTCTATGAATTTCCATGGTTTTTCATGGTTTTCCATGAATTCCCATGGATTTCCTTAGTATTTCCATGGATTTTTATGGATTTCCATAAATTTCCAATGGATTTTCATGGTTTTCCAAGGATTTATATGATTTTCTATGAATTTCCATAGATCTCCATGATTTTTCATTATTTTCCATGAACTTCCATGGTTTCCCATGGTTTTCCATGGATTTCCATGAATTTCCATGGATTTCCATACTTTTCCAGGATTTTCCATGGATTTTCATAGTTTTCCATGATTTTTCATGATTTTCCATGATTTCCCATGGATACAAAAACTAAGTTTATTGTTTAACAATTGTTTAACAATAAACTAGCAACTAATATGCTAACGAAACATTTTTTGAATAATTTTATTTATTACCTATCCTGCATATTTTTGCATATTCTCTTGCATATGCAATTGCATATTTTTGCATAAAATTTTGCATATTCTAATATGCAATTAGAAATCGAAAATATAATCAAAATAACATATATTTTGAACAAAAACCATTTTATTCTATAAAAAATAAAAAAGTTGCATATTATCCGGACTCTATTGATAACATATTCGTAACATATTCATAACATATTGATAATTTAGGGAGAATTTAATATATTCACAACATATTGCTAATATAATGACATCATATTTCTCATTTGGTAGGGTTTTAAGTTTTTAGAAAAAAAATTAACTCATTTACAATTATTAGTTAGTAACCTGTAACTAGTTACTGTAACTTATAACTCCAGTTACAGTTACCACCCAACCCTGGTTTTCATATAATTCATCAATAAACTATGCTCAAAAAATTGCAAAATGTACGAAAATCTTCTAAAACAATTGTTTGATTTTTAGATGGATGGCCACCCGAATCAACACGAAAACCACCGGGGCCTTTTCCTTTCAGAATGCATTTTTTTATTTGCAATGGGCGGACGACGCATATGTTTCAACCAGTAGACGTGCCACCGAGGCCGGTCTGATAACTCTGCGCAAAACCAGACGACGAGCCAAATTACACCCCCACAAGCAACGGTCCAAATACATTTGCAAACCCCTCAAGGTTATCGAAGCTGGCAACCATTTCATCTGGGAATTTATCCCAGGACATGGCACTGTGAACGTGCCCTCCGAGGCGGCTATCTTGCATCATTATAGGGTCTGCGAATTTGGCGGTGACGATTGCATAAAAACGCAATCTGTCGTCGATCGAACTGCCTACAAATATTTGGATCGGTTGGCTGATAACGTCGATAAAACGTGGACGGAAGTGGGTGCAAAATGTCCACTACCCGTGCTGGATAATAAGTCGTCTAAGCCCGAAATAAATGAGAAGATTGTTAGGTAGCGACGACTTTATTATAATGATGAGTTACGAGTGCAGGACGAGTACTTCTTAGGCACGGCTAAGGTCGCGAAAACTTATTTTTATAATTATGTACTGTAATGGGGAATAAGTTTTTGTAGGTGCTTTGCAGGGTTGGACAATCATATTAAATGTTTTTATAGCAGATTTTTGATTATTTTTATCCACAATTTATCAATGATACCATTTCAATTAAGAATTATCAATAAACGATTGTACATAAATTAACATTAAACAACATTTAACATTTAACAACAACAGTTTATTGTTAAACAATTGTTAAACAATAAACTTAGTTTTTGTATCCATGGAAAACCATGGAAAATCACGGAAAACTATGGAAATCCATGGAAATTTATGGAAATTCATAAAAAACCATAGAAATCCATGGAAAATCATGGGAAATCATGAAAAAACATGGAAATCCATGGAAAAATTAAGCAAATCCATGGGAATTCATAGAAAACCATGAAGAACCATTGAAATTCATATAAATCCATGGAAAACCATGGAAAACAATGGAAATCAATGGAAATTCATGGACAACCATGGAAAATCATGGAAATCCATTGCAAAACCATAGTTTTCCATAAGTTTCCATTCTTTTCCATATATTTTCATGGGAAATCATGAAAAACCATGGAAATCCATGGAAAAATTGAGCAAATCCATGGGAATTCATGGAAAACCATGAAGAACCATTGAAATTCATAGAAATCCATGGAAAACCATGGAAAACAATGGAAATC
>JABFQK010000078.1:0-14734 GCA_022816885.1 Trissoscelio sp. ZL-2020
ATGGTGGAGAACCCCTAAAATGTAAGGCAAATTATACAAAGGTGTCAACTGTCAACATACTGTGTATAGTTAACAAATATACATATTTATTACATCTGCAATAGTACTTTTTATGACAATTTGTAAATATTAAAAAGTCGAATAAATAAACTAAATTTGTTTAAAATAAGAGTGATTTATTTTTATTACACGAAGAAATTAAAAAAATTACCAATTATTTATTGATAAGTAATTAACTGATTGATTGAATGACTTATGTTGCAAATTAGTTAAATTTGTGTTTGAATTATATACTGTGTATTTTCTTTCTGTATATAAAATCAATTGTTTATTTATTAAAGTGATTTTTAGCAAAACAAATGAATGAATTTTAATAATAATAATAATAAATGAATTTTAGCAAAACAATTTAAAATTAAGTTATTTTGTAAATCACTAACATCACTTTGAAAAACTGAAAAATTATTATTTATTTGATACATTTCAAAATTATATCGTAACCATAAATATATTAATAGTTAGGAAAATTTGAAATAATCTTGTTTGTACTACAAAAAATGTTTATGAAAAGATTCATAAAAATAATTCAAAAGTACATACATAAATGTACAATAGAAAATCGTTATAAAATACAATTATCTTCATTTGAAATACATTTTTACGTTAAATTGTCCTACATTTTTGCAGCGTTCTTTCTTTTTTCAGAAAATTCTATGGCCATTTTTCGTCTGGTTTTGGTCAAATTCCTATGTCCAGGACAATCGAGATTTTCCATAAAACATTTGTTTCTACAACATTGTCGACACAGTTTATATTCACACTTGAATCCCTGAAAAATCAATTATGATGATTGTATGTTAGAATAAAATAAAATAAGTTATTAAGGTAGTATCCCTGTATATGTGTTACTCAAATGAGGGTCCATAAAGCAAATAAAAAATCATTTCGAGCAACTCGTCATCGATGACAACATTTCGAGACTTAATATAATTGTATTGCATCAAAACAAAAGGTAATATAAGTAATATCCACATATTTTCTGAAGCATTGCCAGGTAAACCGTTAGAATTATCTTTTAAAATCGGTAAATTTATTTTATTTTGTTTCTCGAACTGTATTGTTTTTAATTTGCAACTCAAATCGTCAAAAGATGGAATTAACTTTGTTTTAACAAGCTCTTTCAAAACCAGTTGGACATCGTAATGCACAACACCCTCAAATAAGATATGTGCAATGCAAGGTGCAAGTCCTGAATCACTAACATAAAAGTGTTGCAACTCGTTCAAAACCGAATTATGTTTAACTCCATCAAAATGTACTTTTTTCTTTGAATCCTGAAGTACTTTAGCTTTTTGTACATCAAGATTATAGCTTTCTTTGCTCCTTGGTTTGCATATCTTAAATGGGTTATCATTGAAATTATGCATGTAACATTCAGAACAAAAATAATTTGTAGTTGAAAAACTTTCGATATAGCCACCAACTTCATTGTTCCCTAAATGATCTCCCTTACAACAAAGTAAAGTACCTTTGAAAATGAAGCCTCTGATTTCTAACCCGTCAGTTTCTAATTTTTTCAAATCTTGCATAAAAGGTGCTAATATTTGGCGAAATCTAAATTTTTTTACATCTTTATTTAACGCTATACCTACCAAATGAATATTGTCAGGTTTCGTATAATACCACGGATAAATATTAGTGATAGTCATGTAGATAGGAACAATTTTATGTTTCAATCGAGAGGATCCTATAGGATTACATATCTCTACACCATCTTGGTACAAAACTATTTTCAGAATTTTGTCATTTCTAAATTTCCCATGAAGTTCATGCGATTTATATCCAGAATTAAAATCTAAAAAAGTTTTACCATCATATGAATCACTATCTTTTAAGCACTGTGCTAAAACGTTGTTATCGCCTAGAAGTAATTTTAATGTTTCTAAAATGGGAATGTAGTAACAACTTGAGACCTCACCCTTTTCATTTTTTAAATCAATTTTTACAGGACTAATATAATTAAAATTCTGGTGATAAAACTTTTCCCTACAAAAAGTGCTTCTTAATGGCCCATTAGATTTATTATGAGCTTTATCAAATAAATTTTAATTTAAAATTACTTTGATTTCAGCTCTGTGTGGTTCTTCAAATTTTGATAATAAATATTCTGTATTTAAAATATTCATTTTGCAAAACGAGTCTATCAAAATATTTAAAGTGCTTTCAGTCAAGAAATGTTTCGATTTTAATATCGCATACAATTTCGCAAATTGAAAAACACTTTGTTGTTCAAGGTCAATTCCTGCAAAATCCTCTTGACATTCATCTTTCTCATTACTTATGTTTTGAGAAATAGAGTCAAACAATACCAATTTTTTAGTTTCAGTTTTGCTATCGTCGGCTACGACTTGTTCATTATTAAAACCTACGTTATAATTTATATGGGCATTTTATAAATTCACCATTTTCAATGTGACTGTAAATATGACTGTGAAAGTCTGATTTTTTTGATGATTTATACTGACAATCGGAGTAAATGCAAACGTCCATATTAAGGTAGTTCTTCAACGACAATCCAGTTCAAAATTTAAAGCTAAGAACTGATTACAAATGTTATTAATAATTAATTATTTAAACAATTCAGTAATGTTAAATAGTAAAAAGGTAAATCTTTTAATGTAAAATTAAAAACTGTTGTAAATTTCCATTTTAAACTGTCATAACTATCTCTTAATTTTGATAACAAATCATCCATTTAATTTCATATACGAATACGTGTTGATGACAGAATCAGTCACCTGTAAAAAATGTTCAAATTAGTTCCGTATTTAAGTTAATTATTTTAATTAAGGTAAAAAATTATAAATTACAAAGTTTTAATATTTATTTTGAATGTTAACAATTTCATATAAACATTCTATAAATATTAAATTAATAGTTGTACTAAAATTAAAATTAATAAAATTATAGAATTATAGTACCTTACTAAGCACCCAATTTGAAGTCTTCAATTTTTGTATTTTGCTCTAATATTTTTGAAGTATTCAATTTTTGTATTTTGCAGTTGCCAAAAAGTATCCTGTAAGTAAGTAACCTGTAAATTATCATTGAAATTAATTTTCTACGTGAAGTAATTATTTTAATTATCCAATAAAATATTATAAAATGTTAAACAAAGTAAAATTGTGTTTTTATATTTTTAGTTTATATTTAATTAAAATTTTATATTCATAAAAACTGAATAATTGTTTATAAAATTATTTTATCTTAAAAAATATTAAAAATTTAGTTAAATGTTTTTTTTATACGTAATCAAAAAATATGCAAAAAAATAATAACGTTTTTGAGGTTAGATTGATCATTTGAACTGAATTTGTTTATATTAAATTACATTTCCTTGCAATAAACTGTTTTAATTATTATTGTATATTCATTCAAAAACATTACTATGTTTGCTTTGATATGACAAAGCTTACAGAATCATAAAATCATATTACAAGTTTAAAATTTCTTACCTTCTGAACTTCCTTTATACACACGTCAACACACGTTGTCAACATAAAACTTATCACGCATAACGTTGGTGCGTTCCCGCGCAAATAAAGGCAGTATCACAATTACTATTACATAACCCAACTTTGAAACAATAAGAATTTGACAAATTTTTTATTTTCAAGTTTGAAACTTTCAGGTCCAGTCTAAAATTAAACTAATACTCTAATTTTCAAGTAAAATTTTTTTTTGTGCACTCTAAAATTATAGTTCAACTCTAAAATTAAAGTAAAATGATATATTTTTCAAGTTGAACTCTATTTTTACAGCAAAAATACTCGAATTTTATAGGTCAACTTTAATTTTAGAGTAAATATGGTCTAAAACTTAGTCTAAATTTACACTTCTCTTTTAACAGTGTACATTTACTTTTATATCTCCTTTATCCACTCTTATATTTACTTTATCCACTTTTATATCCACGAGGGTCCGAATAGCCACATCCGGGTTCAAACGCTGGGCATCCCGAATCTATTAAAGCAAATTTCAGTCGCAAAATAGCTTCTAATGTGGATACATACAGTTTGTTACGGATTTTATTTTTTAGAAAATTTATTATCGAAAAAGCACGTTCTACAGAAACGTTAGAAAATGGTAGAGACAGCAATGTTAGAGCAAATCGTGCAATATGCTCGTAACATTGTTTCCCCATGGAGTTTTTATATTCTAATACTTCTGCCCAAAACTCTTCGGCAGTGGATAAATTATGCCATTCAGTTTTGTGCAGAAGATTATACTGATCAACTGTTGTATCCACATCGATACATGTTTTTTTGAAGGAAACAGCAAGTGGCATGATATTGGGCTTTATCTGTGATGTTGCAGCCTGGGGCGATAGCATGTGGATTTGTCCTAGAATATGGATGTTATCGGGAATTCTTTTTTGGATTTGCTGACAAATACAAATAAGAAAATCCCGACATCTTTCTTTAATAATAATTAGTTCATCAGAATTTATATGTTTTGAAGCCTCGGAAAATGCATGCCCAAAGTTGATCGAATTAATGTGCATTACATAATCAGTAAAATTGAATGTTATTAAGTCCTTTTTGGAAACGCTTTGCAATCTTGCAGGAGGAATTAAAAATTGCAGATAATAATAAAGAAGGTTATTTAAATCATTTCATAATTTTAATGGATCAGCATTTTCTGTTTGGAATGCTCTATTTACTTCGGTTATTGCTTTTAAAATATACTTTAGAAAAGTTAAATAGACAAAATTAATTTTTACTTCGTACATTTGGTGCAATTGATCGGCATCGTAGCATCTTTCTTTGTCTTTTGCCAAAGAAAAATACAATTTCAGAGCATCCCATTGTTCAATTATTTTAGAAATTGCAGAATGGCGTGCCAACCATCGAGTTCCTGATAATTTATCAATTTTTAACGGATTCTTATCGTTGTTCAAGGTTCTATAAATATTTTTATACTCGATGAGACGTTTGGAGCTATTAAACCAATTATGCGACTGTTTAATCATGTAATCTAAATGACGAGGTAGCAATCTAAAGGCATGTTCAGCTGCCAAATGAAGCGAGTGGCAAACACATTTTATAGTTACAAGTTCATCATTTTGAGCTTTTAAAATTGAAGAAAATGAGTGATGTGCACCAACCATGACATTCGCACCATCAACACCAATTCCAACAAGGTTTTCAATTTTCAAACCATCTTGGGATAAAAGTTTTTTAAATTCAGAAGTCAAGGTGGTAGCATCACCACTCTCGATTTCTATCAAACGATAAAATGTGGTTACCACTCGTTTTTTTGTTTTGCTAAAATACCGAATCATAATGCACATTAATTTCGTTCCATCGATTGCAGTACTTTCATCGATAATCAATGAAAAATGACCATTACCAACGTCTGTTATTAAATCATTAAACAAACACGGAGCAATGACATTTTTAATTAATCCGGTACATTTCGTGCGATGGATGTTCATGTCATTTAACACCGGAGAAGATTTATCTAAACTCTTAACTACCTCACCAAGATGGTCGACAGTTTTTATGGAACAATGTTCCGCGATGAATGCTGCAATCTTGAGCTCAGCAACCTTCCTCTTTTCCGTGATTGACGGTTTCAGAAAGTCCGAAACTTTTGCTGTGAAGACTCTCGCAAACTTGGCGGCTTCCACATGTCTTTGGCTCTGCCCGTGTTTACGGATGTCTTTTTTGTTGGTTTGCAAGGGACATTTGCATAATTTGCAGTAAGCCTTGTTAGCATCGCTTGGTGCTCTGATAAGCCAATCTGAAAATATCGACATAGATCAGAACAATGTACATATAATACATATTTTCTACATTAATAAAATTAATTTAATCTCTCTCTATTATTAAAATTAATGAAATAAATACATTCTAAAAATGTAATCCTGAGAAAAAGAGATTTTGGTTATTAATAAAATTAAAAAAATACATATAAAAAATTAATAACATATAAATGATGCAATTTTTGTGCTGAATTTGCTCACATTATTTTTAATTTACACCCCTCAAAATGAAATAAGTATATTCTAAAAATGTAATCCTGAGAAAAAGAGATTTTGGTTATTAATTAATTTGTTTCATAAATACAGCGAATTTCCTTCATTTTTCCTTCATGTATACGTTCTACGCTGTACGCACATGACTGTATGTACGCGTCACGTGCGTACAGCACGTCATGTCAGCACGTGGCGCGTTAAACTTAAACAGAGATATAAGAACAGCGTCATGATCTCACGATGTCGTTCAATTTTTCATGACTTTTAATTTATAATTATAAATTAATTCTGTGGTTTTTCCTCGAAGCCACAGAATTGATGTTTCAAAAGTGCTAATTTTATCACCAAAAATTATTTTTTAAATAATTGAGGAATTTTTAAAATATAATAATAATAATTAAATAATATAATAAATAATTTTTCTATAATTTCGTATATTTCTTGCATATACCACCCACCTTTAAATTCAGGTTCATTTTCCCAATCAGTCCTATATTTTCTAGTAGTAGTAGCCTTAGCCATATTTTCAAACCTAAAAATATTTTTGATAAATAATAAAATACATATTTGATATAAAATATTTAACCGTGTTTTAAAAATTAAAAAGTTTCAATATTCTAACTTGAATAATTGAATATCGAATATTTTACCAAACTTACCTTGATTATAGAATAAATTAATGTTTAAAATTTTAACCTTGAACCTTCAAGGCTTCAACCATAACATAACTATTCATTATTCAACCTCCAACGGAATACGGAAAAACTAAAAGAAGGAAAAACAGGTGTGTAGGTCCTATTTATACCTGCATTGCAGGGAAAAATAGGGCTTGAATCCTGAAACCTGAATCGTGAAAATGTCCCTATAATTCCTAAATTGTTTTTAGGGTATATTATGTTTAGAAGTTTACATAATTATTGTAACGGAGCTATTCCGCACCACTTTGATTTTCGCGCTGCCTCGCACTAATGATAAAAGTGGCACGGAATTACCATCCGTCCATTCGGAGACCTTATAGCGACATCTCGCGGTGCGCGGTGAAAATGTTTTGCACCGAAGCGAGTTTTTCTCGATCTAATTTCATAAGTGCCCGCTAGAGGGGACATACCCAAGCACACCCCACAAAGGTTTTGATACTTTTTAGTATTATCTGGAAATTAGATGCAGAGAATCGACGATGAATATCCCGGCGCATACGGCCGATACATATTCATAATAAGGAGTATTGAAGCTTTCTCTCTCCCACTTGCGGGATTGGCTCGTTTCGCCTTATTGTGAATATCGTGAACAGTTGCTTTTGACAGGCATACTCTCGCGTCACTGCCTTTGATCCATGACGAAACAAATCCCTGTCCCCCCCTCCTGGACCATCTCTATCCCTATCTACACCGAGGGAATCTACCAGCCGAGGGACGAACAGCCGGCCGAGGGAATCTAACAGCCGTGGGACAAGCGGTAGTGGACAACCACTGACTGGACGACACGCCACGCGACGCAGATCATCGCCACTCCACCGACCAAACGCCACGTGACATGGACCACGCTACAGCCAACGAGTCCCGGTGAAAAGAAATTTGACATACATACTAACATACTGTGACTCGTCAAAAAAGGCTTACTATATTCACCTTCATATATTTTGATTGCAACTCTTATCTTTTGTATATTTTGATTTTTGATACATGTATTTTTCTGAAGCATTATTTTCTTGAATATATTTTCTTTTGAATATATTTATTTGTACATTTATAATTATTATTATTGTTATTATTATTGTAAAATTTAGGACCAGATGATGAGCGGTTATTGCTTTTATTTGTTTATTTGGGCGTAAATGCGCTGATGGTCCGCCTAATAAATAAAATAAAAAATATATGAATATTATTATTATTATTATTATAAATAAACATTACAAACAAGCCGAACTAAGTGTCTGTCCTATTCACCATTAAAATCAATACTTGACTGTGACGGTGACAATAAACTGACTCATTTTACATTAACAATTAACAATCCATAAACATTTAATTGTTATAAACATTTTACATGTCGAATTTCACCCTATGCAAAAACTAGCAACAAATGGCAATTCCTTGATAAAAATTGAACAACTTTATTTTTGCAACCTAATTGTTTATGACGAATTTTGATAATTTAGATTCCATTTTTGCATAACTAGTACCTATTTGACCTAGAGAAACTATCTACCAAAGATAACAATTTAATTTTGAAATTTAACTATAAACAAATTGATTTTTCATAGAAGATATTAATTTAACGAAATTATTATTTTACCTAATTTTACAACTAAGGTTTTAGAACACTTTGATGTATTAATTGATAACTCTTAGTTATAACAAATTGTTTAAATTAAATTGTTTATTAACCAAAGTATTACATTGACATTACAAACCTTATAGCAACGTTAGGGTAGACTCACTAAATAATATTACATAGTTTGCATTCGTCACAAACAACAAATTAGCTATTGTTTATAATAAACAATTAAAGTTTGACAATTAAGCCACTGCTTACTTAATAACATTTGATGCTACGAAGATCTGGAGACACGTTTCTGCACTGATACCTGCAATAAAAGAATAAATTGTTGTTAACTTTTAAATTGTTTATAAATAAATTTATCTTTCAGCTATATAATTTAATATACACATTTCTCCCTTTATATTATCTATGATTATCTGATTTTAACGGCTATACTATTAATTATTGTTATTATTTATTAATAAATAATTGAGATATTGTTACTGTTATTGAGATTTAACATCAACATTACATACCATACATCCATAATACGTGTTCCACGCCTTTTGCATACCTGAAAGGCAAAAGATAATTATAAACAAATTATTTGTTTATAAATTTATTTGTTGTAACAACATCAAGTGGGTATTCAAACAATAGGTCTTTTTATACTGAACAATATAAACGTTTAATAATAGACATTTGACTTACCTACTGACCACTGGACTGACGGGACGCTATAAAGCACATTTTAGACCGTTACCTCCCGTGGTGATACACAGGAAACGCACTATACGAGTTAGCTGTGTGTAGTAGTGCGTTACTACTGGCGCCCAACGTGGGGCACGTCATTTATAAATTAATTCTACGACCTTTATTAATTTATAGCCGTGCTAGATTAATTAAATTGTTTATCATTTATCTTTAAAAATATACTTCAATCTTTACCCATAGTATTTTACCTTATAACTATCAAAATGAGTTCGAGACCAGTTTTACCGACTTTAGACCAATTCAAAGACACTAAACTTTGGGCATGTAAAACTGAGGAGTTTAAAGGCTTAGACCCCGCCATACAAGTCCTCAAAGTCCGCGAAGGCGTTAGACAAATTGCCTCTCATAGCGACGCCATCGTTGATTATACTAACGCGTTATCCCAAGACCTAGATAACACGGTAGAAAAATTAGGCAAAGAAATAGACGATGCGCACGTGAAAACGTATGCGGAGATTAATGCTCACTATGAGGAAATGCGCGCCGTGTTAGCCAACAACCAAAGGTTGGTAGACGAAGCCCTTAAAGGCATGGCAAATATAACGACGTTAGCATCCGCAAGCCATCAAAAAGTAACTGAAATCGAGACGGAATGCCATGTAATGCGCGAAGACATTGAACATGTGAACCGACGAATAGAACAACTAGACAATCGGGAAGAAACTCGTATAGGCTCTAAGGTACGATACGAAATACCTAAGTTTACCGGACGCGAACGGCCTGTAAAATTTTTCCGTGAACTAGAAAATTATTTACTAGCGTCGCGTGCGCGAGATAACGAGCACTCGTATATCTATAACCAAGCCCTACGCGACTCCGCGAATGATTGGTGGCAGACCGTACGACAGAATGTAAACACCATAGATGAATTTAAAGAAGCGTTTTACGATCGCTACTGGAGCGAAGATGAACAATATGAAGTTAAACGCAAATTAGAATTTGGTTTTTATAATTCCCGTAAAGGTGACTCGATGCACACCTATGCACTTAGAATAATTAGTAGTGTAGTGGATATAGATCCTCCCATTGCAGAACGTGACATAGTTACGCGTTTAGCGAGACATTTCACGGATGAAATCAAAAGTGCAATAATTTGCAGAGGTTTTTCAACCACCAAGGAGTTGGTAAAATTTTTAAAAGCTTTTGACAAAGTTGGTCAAACAAATTATACCAGGTATAAAAACGCTCCTGAAAGGAATGACAGACCTCCGCGAACGGAGAAACAAGAGCAACCGCGTGCTCACACCATAAACGAGACACACGCTACTAACAAACCAAAAAGGAATCCGACAGCGCGAAAACCGGAATCCAAAGAGAAAAAGAAACCTCAACAAAATGTCCATGAAGTTATAATTGAACAATGTAACAGCGAAAGCGAACTCAATACGGAACACGAAGTTACGGAATCGGAATCGGAAAACTAACATCTCCTATGTTCGAAATTCGACCCGACAACATAGGAGAAAACACTATTAACAACTTTAAGGGTCCCAATTTAACAATTCTTGTCAATGACATCCCAGTAAATGCACTCGTCGACACGGGAAGCGAGATATCATGTCTATCCGAATCCTTTTACAATCATAATGAAAACGTTTTGCGGTCGAACCCTGAATTACCTGTGAGTAATTTACGCGTTAGCGGAGCCACCGGAGGTAGGCCCGTGAGAGTTAAGCGTCAAATATATGCTCGGATGCAGGTCGGGGACTTAGAGACCAGCGTGATTTTCCTGATTGTGCCCCATTTAGGAAGACAATGTATCATCGGTACCGATATTTTAGACGAAAATAAGGGAATCATAGATTTCGGCAATAAAGAAATTAAGTTATGTAAAGGGGACAAAACTATTAAATTATTATGGGATAAGAGCGAAGATCACTCTGATCCACAAATTTACACCATTCAATATCTTAAAGAACAACTTTTGAATAAAGTAGAAGATTCAAAATTAAAAGACCCGATTCTGAAAGAAACATTAAAATCAACATTAATAATTAACGAACAAATATTTGACGGCTCTCCTGGGCTGATTTCCGTATATTCACATAAATTACATGTTAAAGAAGATCTACCTTTTGTTCAAAAAACTTACCCAATACCAATACAATTTCGCGAAAAGGCTAATCAGACTGTTGAAAAGATGCTTGATGACCAAATCATTCAAACGTCATCTAGTCCTTATGTAAACCCTATGGTAGCAGTCGTGAAAAAGAGCGGCGAACTGCGACTTTGCCTAGATGCAAGAAAGCTCAACGAAATACTATACAATGACTACGAAAGTCCAGAACCGATGGAAGTTCTTTTCCAAAAATTTCACGGTGTCCAGTATATGTCAACTTTTGACTTAACAAATAGTTTCTGGCAAGTTCCACTAGAGGAAGCCTCTAGACAATACACCGCATTTTTACATCGGGGTAGGACCTTCGAGTTTCGCGTGACTCCTTTTGGACTTAAAACCAGCACAGCGGCGTTGGTACGTGCGTTAGGCATAGTATTAAAAGGGCTCGATTTTGTGACCATTTACATAGATGACATATTAGTTATTTCAGGTTCTGCAATGGAACACATAGAGCATTTAAGCATTTTATTTGAAAGATTAAAAGAGCATAACGTTAAACTTAGCGTAGACAAAATGAACCTTTTTAAGACTGAAATTGAATTTTTGGGACATATAATAAATCTAGATGGCATTAAGCCGAACCCTAAGAAAATGGAGATTATAAAGCAATATCCATCACCAAAGAGTAGAACTCAGCTCAAAAGCTTTTTGGGTCTTATCAACTGGTATGCTAAATTCACGCGGGAATACTCGCACATTTGCCATAAGCTTTTAGAGTTAGATCGGAAAGCCGTACGTTGGAAATGGCAAGATGAGCACCAGACAGCTTTTGAGAAGATCAAAGATCTTTTCTGCGACACAATGTTCTTGCACCATCCTAATCCGAAAGAGGAATACCTCGTGCACACCGATGCAAGCGATTATGCCTTAGGCGCATCCCTCTCCCAGAGAGACGAGAATGGCGATCTTAGACCAATCCTTTTTGCCAGCAGAACACTTAAAGGCGCCGAGCTTAATTATTACACAACCGAAAAGGAACTACTCGCGATCGTGTGGGCTTTCGAAAAATTCAGAAGCTTCGTGCTAGGTTCTAAGACCGTTATACTCACGGATCACTAGGCAATTACGTTCATGAGTCGATGTAAATTTAAGAGCGCTAGAATTGCAAGATGGATACTCCAATTACAAGATTACGACTACAGATTCGAGTATATAAAAGGCGAAGAGAATCGTGTTGCCGATGCTCTTAGTCGCATGGACAATGCGCACATTTTAGAAAAGGGAAAACCATTAATGATATTTAATTTGTCCAAGGTACCATCTCGCAAATTCGTCACCGATTTCAAACAAAAAGTTAGGTTAGAGCAACAGCTAGAAAGTAACCGCAATATTCGAGGAAAGATTGACGAAAATAACGAGAATTGTAAATACAAAGTAATCGATGACATTTTGTGCAAACGCTCAAACGCGGGCTGGAGAATAGTAGTTACTAACGCGACCTTACGCGAAATCGCTAAAGAAGTACATATCAATTATGCTCATACCGGAGCCAAGAAATGTCACCGTTTACTCCGAGACGACTTCTGTTGTCCGCACATGTACAAAACAATCCGCCAAGCGTTATCCACCTGTGACAGCTGCCAGCGAAACAAGCCGGACAATATAGGAGGCGTTGCACCTATGCAAAGCATAATACCAGAGCAACCCCACGAACTACTATCCGTAGATTTCTATGGCCCTCTGCCACAAGGACGAGCAGGAGTTAAATACATTTTAACTACCCTTGATGTATTCTCGAAATTTGTAAAGTTGTACCCGCTAAAAAAGATTAATACCAAATCCCTCATAAATAGACTATTAAATGATTACTTTCCCAAATATGGCAAGCCCAACGCCATTTTGTCAGACCAAGGCACTCAATTCATGTGTTCTTCGTGGAAAAATACCTTGCAAACCGAGGGTATCAGACAAATTCTCACTTCGGTCCGGCACCCCCAAGCTAATCCCGTTGAACGCATCAACCGCGAAATGTCCCGAATGTTCAGATCTCTCATTCAAGATAAACATTCATCTTGGCCTTCCGTCCTGGAGACAATAGAAACAGTAATGAATGAGACGCACCATGACTCAACCAACTTCACCCCTTTAGAACTCCACCTAGGTGTGACGCCGCAATATTCCTGGAGAAAGTGGTTTGAGCCAATCAAGCGGAACAATGACATAACCCCTCTTTCTGACAAGATAGACTGTGCGCGTATACGCTTAGTCCATAATGCCGACTTACGTAGGGAAAAGTTTAACCGGAAACACACAAAGTTTAAACAATTCAAGTTAGGTGATCAAGTGCTGGTCAAAGCCCTTAGACTCTCAGATCCAACGGCCCAAACTATCGGGAAATTTTTACCCTTATATGAAGGACCGTATCTCATCACGGAGGAGGCAGGACCCTACACTTACACACTGACGGACGTTAGACGAAACAAGACGCGCGGAACATTTCACGCAAATGACATAAAAACTTACGTAGTTCCTGAGTGTATTTCAGACGATCCATAGAGGTTCAGACAGATCCTATCCTTAGCGATGTAGCCTCCACCCAGACACAGCCACACTTCCTTGAACCTATCCCTCCTGTAACCTTGGGACAGACCTTAGTGGCTATGACTGAAACGCGACCCTCTAACTCTGGATATATTCCTTCGGGACTTTGGCCCAAAACCAAGCGGGTTAAGACTCACACCGAGATCCTTATGATTGACGATGCTGACCTGGAGCGAGACATCAATGCTCTAGTCCTTCCCACATACCGTGAGCCCTGGATATCTTATCCTATCACTGGTAAGATGATAAAAGGGGAACGTGCGAGTAAGATCACGCAGTATGAAATTCCACATAGGAATAAGGGTCACCAATCGGTGACACCACCACCAGTGAAGAAAGGACAAGCCTGGAGTGGCAAGGAAGCCTCCAAAGCAACTGATTTCTTAGACGAGTTGGAATACCACATGTATGTAGACTCTAGTTCGCTGAAAGCCCCTTATAGTTACATACTTTTCTACCAACCCCTGCAACTCAATCGCAAGAAAATGTAGACACTTAGCTCAAAGGTCAAGACTGATCCTGAGAGCGACTATTATTATTATTTGTACCTTTTTCTGAATCCTTTTTAGTTGGCTATATGCCCTTAACCCTTTTCTTCTCTTTTCACGTCCAGCGTTGTGCTGACTCTTTCGATGGAAGCGAAAGACATTATCAGGATATTATCCTTATTTGAGATTCAAGTGAATCAATATCCTGATTCCATGTTTTAGTTTTTAGTTCTTTCTCAATTGTACGCTATAGGTCCATCTCTGGTATCATTCAGCTTCAAACAAGTTAACCTGGAATACAAAGTAAGACTCTACACTTCTGTTTTTTATTTTTTGGAAATCAGAGCAGCCATGTTTTCAACTGAAAAGCTAGGTGGGGCAGATGTAACGGAGCTATTCCGTAGCACTTTTTATTTTTCGCGCTGCCTCGCGCTACCGATACAGTGGCACGGAATTACCATCCGTCCATTCGGAGACCTTATAGCGACATCTCGCGGTGCGCAGTGAGAC
>JABFQK010000079.1:0-14673 GCA_022816885.1 Trissoscelio sp. ZL-2020
TCTATATTATAAAAATGGAATGTTAATCTTTAATTTTAAACAATAAAAATTTTCTTATGAAATTGTAATAAGATCAAGTGAAATAAAAGATATACTCGTCCTTTTCCGTATCCCACCCTCCTTAAAAAAGGAGTAAACTAAATAAAATATATAAACAAATTAATAAAAATGAACTAGCTGTTTTTGGAGATTATTTTAATGTTGTATTTTAAAATGTGATTTTTTGGTAAATTGGCTAATGAATTTAATTTTCTACAGACATTTTGAAAATGGCGACCGTAACGAATCATCACATAGATATTATAATGTAAATATGAGAAGAGGGGTAAATTTTGTAGATCAGAGTGCAGTTTCTACTGCGGAAGTTCCATGCTACTTCTTCCAACAAGGTGTATGCAGATATGGAGATCAGTGCAGATTTAGCCATACTTTACCAGGGTATTCTACTTTTCAACCACAGATTTCTAACAGAACACAAGAATCTAGAAAACGGTAAAAAATTATTAATTTTATAATTTTTAATCATCCATTTTTATATTTTAAATATAATATTAATATTATTTATAAACTATAATTGAAGTTAAGTAATTAATATTAATAAAAAGAAAAATAATTATGAAATATTAGAAATAATTTGTATGGTATCTTAGTAAACAATTTTTTATTTAATAAAAATAATAAAGTATATTAACTCATTGTTTATTTACAATTAACAAATAAGAAAATTTTATTATTTTAATTACTCTATAATTTCTTCATTCAAACTTTCTAATAATAATTTTTCTATAATAAATTTCTCATTTTAACTTTCTTATATTGATTTTGAAATTAATTAATTTTGTTTTTATTTAGGAAGAGAGACGTATTTGATAACGAAAAATGGGCAATGGCTCCTGAATTTGTTCCTTCGACAATGTCATCTGGTTCATTGGCCACTGAAAAATATTCGGATAAGCATTCATCCACAGAATCTTTGTATCCTTATGATGAGGCAACTGGTATTTGGAAAAAATCGAATTGTTCGTCTTTACATGAAGATACAGGCGACGAAGAACAATGTGAAGATCTTGTGAAAGTAATGATTATTATTTATCTAATTATATTTTTTTTATTTAATATTATTTACAGGAATTATAATTTATCAATCTTCATTAATTTATTTTGTACTTCAGGTTTGTACGAAACGACATGAAATAGATATAGAAAATTCGTTTGCTTCAATTGGCCAGAAAGAGTTGTATGCATTATTATTCAGCTCAGAAATGGAAAAGACACCTGACGAAAAAAGTTCATCAAATTGTCAATGCTTCTGTTTTAATTGTTTAAAAATTGACAAATTCAAGTGAGAATACTAAATTATTTTTGTAGGTTGCGTACTTACTGAATCAAAAAGACAGAAAAAAAGAAGAAATGAACCGCAGTTCATAAACTTTTAAGGTACAATCAGATTTCAAAATTTAGAATTAAACAAATTTATTTAATTCTAAATATTAAATGTAATATAATTGTATTATTTTTATAATAAAATTGTTTAATTAATAATTTTATTTGTTTTAGTGTCGAGACTGATCCACGTAACTGAATTTGCTGAAGATTATGATGTTACGTCATACATCATCTGATCAAGAAAACAATTTGATTTTGAAGGACTACAAAAAAATATAACTTCAAAAAATAAACTTTTATAATTTATAAAAGCACATGAGTAGGAAAATTATCAACGAAGGAATACAAATATATGAATGAAATCTGGAATTCTAAGGCTCATTCTGAGTTCTGAAATCAAGTAAATATCGTTGTTATAAGTAGAATAGACTGTTAGATTTTCTGACATTATTTATGAGTAAATTTAAAATAACTTTACTGATGACGGGATAAATCATAAATTAGTAATATATACTTTTTATTTTATTGTAAATATAATATTTTAATTATTTTATTAAGATTTATTCATATTTTTGTAATATTGTAAAATAATGTATAGTAATTATTCGACATACGGACTGCAGTGTTATTTATATATTATTGCTTGAATTATTATAACTCAGACTGAAATATTTATTGTAAATGAAAGATTCAATTGTAATATTTCTTCTTATATACAAAATTAGTTAGTTTTATTAAAATAAGATCTATATAATTTATTTATTAATTTTTTTAATCCTTTTATGTTTTTTCTTCAATTTTATTTATTTATAATTGGGTTTACAGTTTTGTCAAATAATATTTTATAAACAAAAATTAAATAAAACATAGCATAGTAATTTAATAATAAAAATAGCATTACTTTCATTATTCATATTTTTAAAAGTGCAATATTTTCTATACAAAATAATTTTGTCTTCTGTGTATAAATAAATACTTATTATATCATAATGAAATTTTGATTAATTAATTCTAATTGTTTATATATTAAGTTATGAAATAATTATATTTAGCTTAAATTAAGTAAAAGTAATTTAATCTTTGATTTTTAGCAGATAACATCTTCATTATGATACAACACCAGTATTGCAAATTGAAACTGAATCGTCCATTGCTACATCAAAAAGAAAACAATATAACATCCACTGAAACACAGGGCATGTGTTTCTATCATGCGAGCATGATCGTTATTGAATTGAATAACCAGAAAGCTGAATATGAAATATAAAATCCATTGTTTTATATATATTGAGGTTTGAGATTAAGGTGTAATAGAACTTTTATTTTTTTTAAGAGAGTTTAAATCTCTATTAAAGGCTATGTTAAAATATGATAATTCTAGTTTAAACAAGATTATTTGACACTAAAACATTTTGTGTCACGTGATAATATATATAGTAATAAGTTATAACAACTTTTTCTGGACTTGGACTTGGATGAATGTGGCATTGATGTGTATCTTTTCTTACGCACGTTTCGATGGCGGTATTTGGTTTTTGTGTTCTCTGTCTTTCGGCTATCAGCTTTTTACCAGAGTGTATTTGTTTTTGTTTGTTTATGTAATATTTTGTGTTACTGTGTTATTTTGTATGAGCAGAATTTGTCGCCATTCTACTGCTGAGATTATTTTAATTTTGTTTGATATTATTAAATGAATTTAAGTTGAGGGAGTTCATGCATAACTCTGTATGGTATTTTGTCCCTTTTTGTGGTGCTGATGTGTTTTAAACTTTCTATATTGTTGTTTTGGTAAAATTTGCGAGCTTGCTCGTAAATGATATATTTTATGGGTTGCACTTGGGCTTTTTCGTGCAAAATTTGAATTTTTGTGCTGTATTCCGCCCCTAGTGCCATTCTCAGGCATTTGTTTTGTATTTTTTGGAGCTTGCCCATTGTTGTTTTAGAGATTTTGCCTCCCCATACTGGTGCTGCGTACAGTAGGCATGGTCTGATGATCATTTTATAGACTGTAAGTTTGTTTTGCTGGTTCATCTTGCTCCTTTTCCCCAGGATGGGTATGAGGGCTCCGATGGCTTTGTTTGTTTTTTTGCACTGTATGATTTATATGTTGAATGAAGTTCAGTTTAGTGTCAAGCATGACTCCCAAGTATTTGACACAAATGCTGGACTTCACTTTTTTCCCAAAGGCGTGGATATAAGGTGGATTTTCTTCTTTTCTTCTTTGACTAAAGGTGATAAATTCTGTTTTACCTGCGTTTATTTTAATTTTGGAGTCCTCGAAGTAGTCTTCTAGGTCTTCTGTATGTTGTTGTATATTTTCTGCTGCTTTTTGTTTCTTTGAAGAGTGGGAGTATACAGCCGTGTCATCGGCGTATAGTGCCGTTTTGGTTTTGTTATTTGTTGGAAGGTCGTTGTTGTAGAGGATAAAGAGCACTGGGCCTAGGATTGAGCCTTGTGGAACTCCTGCTTTAATGGTTTTAGCTGTAGAGTGTTTGTTTTTGACTTTTACTTTAAACGTTCTTTTTGTAATGAAGCTGTTGATTATTTTTATAAGTTGTATGGGGATGTTTTGTTCATGGAGTTTGTGGATGAGGCCGTTGTGCCAAACTGTGTCGAAGGCCTTTTCTATGTCCAGGAGTAATGCTGCTGTGAATTTTTTCATGTTGAAATTATTAGTAATATCGTAGATGATTCTTACTAACTGCTGAGTTGTGCTCCTTTTTGGTCTGAATCCGTATTGGTTTTCGTTCAGTATGGTTTCGAGTTGTCCTTCATGTCTAATTCTATTCAGGATTATATTTTCTAGGATTTTGCTCATCGTTGCTAGCAGGCTTATTGGTCTGTAGCTTACTGTTTCTGTTTTGTCTTTTCCCGGTTTGGGGAAGGGAAGTACTGTGGCTTCTTTCCAGTTGTCCGGAAAATAGGTCAGTCTTAGGCATGCGTTGAAAATATGTGTAAGTTGGATGATTGCTGTGTTGTTCAAGTTTTTTAGAGTGATGCTCGTGATTCCGTCTTCTCCTGGGGCCTTTTTATTTTTGAATTTTTTGATTATGTTTTTGATTTCGTTTGGGCTGGTTGGGCGGATGGTCTGCTCGTTATTTTCTTCGTTGAGGATTATGGAGGCCATGTTCTCAATTAGTTCGTTGCTTTCTTGGTCTCCAAAGTGTTCCGTGAGGGTATGTGTTTTTTCATAATTGTTTGCTAGTGCTTCCGCTTTTTGTTCGTCTGATATAGCAAAGTCTTGTCCATCTTTGAGTGGTGGGATGTTGAAATTTTGTTTCCTTGTCAGAGATTTTGTAAGTTTCCAGAGGTTTGTGTGCATTGGTTTTATTTCTTGAAGCTTTTTGTCCCAGTTCCCGTTTCTCCAGGCATGGATTTCTTCAATGATTAATTTGGTGAGCAGATTTTGGTTGGTTTTTATGGCTGTGTCCCTTGTTCTTTGGTGTCTTCTTCTTAATCTGTTTCTTTCTTTGATTAGTGTCTTTATGTGTGGGGGAAGGTTGTGTAATGGTGTCTGTTCTGTCTGCTTGGGAATACTTGCATTCATTGCATTTTTTATGTCAGTTGTAAGGGTATTTATGCATTTTCTTATGTCGTCTTGTGTGCTAATGTTGTTGTTTATTTTGATGGTTTCTTGGAGCGTCTGAACTTGTTCCAATCGGCTTTGCCAAATTGGTACATATGAGATGGAGGCTGTAGCATGGCTTGTTTGTTGCCATATTTTATTAAGCACGGGAGATGGTCCGAATTTAGTTCGTCGTGGACTTCTACTTCCGGAATTTCTTTGGCGTTTTTTATCAGCGTGAGGTCTATTGTGGTCGAAGGGTAGTTGTTATACGGCCTTGTAGTGTAGGTTCCTGGATCTAGGATTGTGATGGGTCTATTGGTTGAGTAGTTGAAGAGCTTAGTGCCATTTTTGTTGGCTCTTATGCAGCTCCAGTTTCTGTGTTTTGCGTTGAGGTCGCCCATTACTATTGTGTGTTGAGTAATGTTGAATATTTTATTTAGGTCAGAGTTTGTGATTTTGTTTTGTGGAGGTGCGTAAGCGCTGATGATGGTTGTGTTGTCTTTTAGTTTTATGCCAACTGTTTCTATTTCTGTCGTTTCTATTTTTATTTGGTGGTGTTGAATTTTTCTTTTGACTATGATTAGTACTCCTCCTCCGTGTCGGTTTCTTTCTGTCTTTTCTTGTGATTTCGTATCCTTGCATGGTGAGTTTAACTTCTTCGCTAATCTTTGTCTCGTAGACTGCCATGATGTCGATGTTATGGGTTGAGATGTAGTCTTTTAACTCATCCCACTTGTTGCAAATGCCATTTGCATTCCAGTGGCCTAAAATGAGTTCATTTTCTTGTTTATTGTGTTGCATTTATTATTGCCATTAATCTTTCTCCTCTTGTTTTACATTTTGCCAGCTGGTTATTTAGTGCCCTGAGGTCTTCTAGTAGTTCCTTTACATTGCATATTTCTCGGAGCTTGTTCATCTCATTCTGGAGTTCCATGATGTCACTGAAATTATTGTTGATTTGATTATGCGGCCAGGTAGGAGTTTGTGTCTGTGTCTGGTTGATGTAGTTTGGTAAGGTTGGATAATTTGCTGTGTTGTTTACTGGTGGTTTTGGTGTGTTTATTTGGGGGGTGTTTCTTGTGTTTTTCCTGCATTCGATTTGGGCTTTATATTCTTGTAATTTTGGGCAGTTGCTGTAGCTGGCCGGATGTTCCCCTCCGCAGTGCCGGTGCAAGGTTATTTTGGGCCCTAGGCGAAATAAAATATTGGACCTAGGTCACAAATAAACAAGCGCCCCCCCCCCTTCCATATTAATATTTTTGCATACTATTGAGATTATTAACTAACACAAACTTCGATTAAATACAAAACAAATAACTTTTATTAATTAAAATATAAAGATTTCACAAAAACGTGTTTCAGAAAAAATAATAATGGCCCATGGCTTACAAAAGCGTGTATCGGAAAAGAAAAAATAGTAATGGCCCATAGTTGGCGGTACAGTTCTGAATTGTAATTTGAATTTATAATAAACAAACATAATATAGTCCTTTAATAAAAATAAAAATAAAGACAATATTAAAACTAAAAAAATAGAACACATACTTATTTCAACTTTTGTGCCGCAAATTTATATGCTGCTACGTCATACTATACTGAACTTAAATCTGTCAAATTTGAATACCTTAGATTTACATAAATATTGTTTTGAAATGGATGAATGCGACTATAAACATGCGCGAATATATTTTATTTAATTACAAATATACAATTTGTAATATTTGTAGGTTTTTAATTTTACAACTATCTCTTGTTCTATTTCTCTCTTCTTCACTAGTTTCAAACATCACGTTCTATGAAAAGTTGCAATGTTGCCATGTTTAACAATAAAAAAGAAAGCTTCCCCTCTATTGTGCACATCGCATTCCTAATCGAAGAACTACCTTAAGAATATTAAAATCTAATTTTGCGCGCTTTTTGTTTTGCAAATTGTTGAACTAATTCACTTAAATTAAGTATTGAAGCTTCAGCATGTTCAATGGATATAGTTGCTAGGTTAACGAGTCTCTTTTCCAACATTGTAGAGCGTAGAAATGTTTTTATTAGTTTGAGTTTCGAAAAACTACGTTCTCCACTTGCCACAGATACTGGTAGTGTTAAAAGAATTCTCAGAGCAATGAAAACATTTGGTACATTATCTTGCAGATTTTGCTGAAGTATAAATGTGAGCACTTCTTGTGGGGGTAAAGATTTTGGAAGTCTTCGAGCTACTGCCAATAGTTCGTAACAAAGGTCTTCTCCAACAATATCTTTGTCATCGTTATGGGATAAAAATTCCTCCAAATTTTTACAATCTTTACGTATGTCTTGAGTTGTCTTTTGTTTTATACTATGTATATCATACAGAAATCCAAATATATGACAATATTGTTTCAGTAATTGAAATCGCTGTTCAACGGACTGTATGGCTGAATCTAAAACAGCATAGTAGAAATCCACTTGAAATTTTTGTTTCGGGTCTTGTGGTGTTTCATCTTGGCCTTCGTAATCAAAATGGCGTTTACTCCTTCTGCTTCTAACATTTTCTGCATCGAAGTTTGGTGATATCTCTAGATTTTTCGCAATATCCGTAGCATCATGCAAAATTTGATCAAACCCTTTTTCACTCCTACAGTCTACAAGGTAGTTCTTAGTCGACTCTAATTGTTTTACAGTTGAAGATAAATCGGAGTCCTTAGATTGTAATAGCTTACTTGTCAGATTGACTTCAAAAAGAATGTTGTACCACGTTACAAGAGATACTATAAACTTAAACTTGCTAATAGCATCTGCAAGGCCTTTGGCTTCAATTCTACAAGTATTTCCAGATGAACCTGTTAGACTTGTATCATCGTAGATCTTCATTAAAGCATCATATATGTTTCCAAGTTGATATCTCAGTGGCTTTAAAGCATCGTTGCGGCTCTCCCATCTGGTTTCACTCAACGGTTTGACAGTTATACCAGAGTCCGGTAAATGACTAATTAATACCTGCCAACGTTTAGTTGAACCGGAAAAAAAATTGAACACCTGTTGAACCAAATTAAAGAAACGAGTTGCTTCTAAGCAACAGCCAGCAGCATCATTGACTACTAAATTCAAAGTATGCGCATTACAAGGTACAAAAAAAGCCCGTGGATTAACGTTCAGAACTTTCTTTTGTACCCCATTTTCTTTACCTTTCATGGTACTACCATTGTCATACCCTTGTCCGCGCAAATTTTCAATTGGTAATCCTAATTCCTCCAACAGTTTAAAAAGAATATCTGCTATAAAGCCACCTGTCGTCTCTTGCAATGGTACAAACCCTAAGAAATGTTCTCTTATAACAATTTTATGCTCTGGTTTAATCACTTCAACGAAACGTAAAATCATTGTCATTTGTTCAACACGACTAACATCGGGTGTACAATCCAGTATAATGGAATAATATTTTGCTGGATTCGCACGAGTTAAAATCTGTTCCTTTATATTCCTGGCTAGAAGATCTATGAGTTCATTTTGGATTTCTTTTCCAAGGTAGTGAACAAATGTTTCCTTATTTTGAACTCTACGCATATGCTCATTCATGATGGGATCAAAAAGAGCCAAGTACTCTACGAACTTTAAAAAATTTCCATTATTAGAACTGTATAACTTTTCATCAGATTCCCTAAAAGCTAAATTTTGCACCGCAAGAACTCTAACCAAAGCAATCAACCGTTCCAAAATTTGACGCCAATAGTATTCCTCTTGACAATATAATTGTTGATTAGTAGCGTCTATTGTTTTGTTTTCAGTCAAACGCATTTCGAATTCGCGCCAAGCTTGATAATTTTCTAGATGGTGAATATTTCGCTCGTGTGAAGAAAGGATAGCTCCAATATTCTTCCAGTCTTTAGAACCTGTTCCTTGTAAAGCTGATCCAGAATTTTTGTTGCTAAACAATTTACAGCAAAAACAAAAAACTGCATCAGCTGAAATTGAATAAACCAGCCATTTACGAAAAGCTTTTTCATTATTAATTAGTCTTCTCATATAGTGAGTAGGAGAAAACTTTCTGTTATTTGAATCTCGCGGGAAATTGTGTGATTCAATTTGTTGTGGTCCAAGTTCTACTATTAACTGTCGTACATTATCAGTGCAACATTGAGGCCATTCGGCTGGATCAGAATAGTTTAAATTCGGTGAAAGCCCATCAGGTACTGTAGACGTAGCAGAAGTTTTATTAACTCTCTCCTCTGTGTCTTCTTCAGGAACGTTTCCGGCCTGTAAGTCTTAAATTTGTACATTAATATCTCAATTTAAAAATATCATAATATTATATTTTTCGAGGTTATTTTAGTTAATGGTATTTTTATTGTTATATTTTTACTGTGATACACGCAAAATATTAGAAATGAGTAACAACCGGAACATTATTGAGTAATTTATAGTCGTAAATTTTGCAATTCATATTACTGAGTAATATGAGAGCATTAGGCAATTTATTGACGGATACCTTCAAAATTAGAAATATTGTCACACGTATTAATCATAGACCTATCATCTTCAATTCCTTCAGTAAGAATTTCAACGAAACTACTATCTTGTTTAATCTCTTCATTGGATTTCTGAGTACACAAATATTTAAGAAACGATCCTTCTTGTTTAGCTTCCTTTTTATCTCTTTCCGCCTTTCGTTTACGTTTTTGAGCTCCAGAAGAATATTTTCTCTCAGACATAGTTTGCTAAAATAATTATAAATACATTTAATACATTACTAATATGCTGATATATTTCTTCATTTAATTGAAACACATCGATATCGCAACAATAATTTTTATCTATATTTCTGCAATAATATCATTAACCCTTAGAGGACCGGCGATGATTTTAAGGACACTAAAATGTTTTTACCTTTTTCATCACTGAACCAAATTTTTTCATATAAATGTATTTTATTTATTCTGTGCTTAATTAATTCGTATTTATTATTATCAGAATCAAAAATTTTAAATCAAAATAAAATATTAAAAAACAAATGCAAATTCCATAATTTGAAACAAAAACATTAAAAAATAATGAAAATAGTACCAAAGTAATGTCATCTTTTGTTTCATATACACACATTGGTAGGGGAGAGGCTTAAACTGTGTTTTTTCATATAAAATTAATTTTTTGTTAAAAATCTTTTTATCTACTTAAAATATAATTATTTGTTTATGAAATTGTGTATGCAGATTATTTTTATTCCAATAGTTAACATTAAATTTATCCAATATGAAATTTCTTTAATATGAAATATTTATAAACATTAATAAGTAATTGGTCCTACAGAACCCTACTAGTTTCTACAAGGTTAAAATAAAAAAGTCGCCAAAAATTACTCAGTCCTTTATAGGTTAAGATACTGGTCGGTTAAACTTTCTTTGTATTTTAATTATTTTATTTAATTCCCTTTACAATAATTTTGATTTACTTACCAAACTTATTGAAATAATAAAAAAAATCTATTAAATACTTCTATATTTAAAGATTATTTCATTAAATTTGACACTACAATATGAAAATTAACAATGATAATAATTATTTGATTTATAGCATTTTCCGTTGGTCTGCTGAAATCTAGCAGTTTCTAGTAGCTGGAAGCAGCTCGAAGTTCTATTGGCAGAGAAAGACAGAGAGCTGATTCCAGCTACTAGAAACAACTAGAAAGAGGCAACGGAAAGCAATATTAAAGAAGTAATAGGGATTTATCCTCAGATGGCGTCATAGTCGCTAAGTCAAGTCGAGCGAATATATGAATTAATGTATCTTACTTGTTTTAAAACACATGTATAAACGTGAAAAAAATTATTAGATTTTAAAGATTAAAATGGATAAAAAAGATTATAGGAATTATATAATAAAAAAACTAAGTGCAGAATTGAAAAAGAGATTTTTGAATTGAAAAGGAATGAAAATGGTTAGAAAATAAGTATTAAAATAAAATAAAAATTTACTTCTAAAATATTTTATAAAAAATGTGCCAAAGTTGGGCCCCATCAAAGTTGGGGCCCTAAGCGGTTGCCTAGTTTGCCTATAGGAAGCGCCGGCCCTGCCCCTCCGCAGTTGCAACATTTTGGTGTTTCAGTTTCTGGTTTGGGGCATTCGCTGGTGATGTGTTCTTTAGCACATTTTACACATTTCGGCTCTAATGTGCAGTTTCTGGTGCCATGTCCAAATTTCTGACAACGGTGACATTGTGTAGCTCCTTTTTTGTTAACATAATCTTGCCATGAAATTTTAGTGCTTGCGATATGTTTTACTTGTTTTAGTTTGTTAATGTCTGTGTTTATATCGAGGGTGAGTAACCTGACTGGGTAGACAGGCATGGGTGCGTTTTTTTTCTTTATAATGCTTATATTTAAGCATTTGATGTTATTTGTTTCAAGTTCTCTGATTATGTCTTCTTCGTCGTAAATTGGTAATCCTTTCATTACCATCTTCTTTGTTTTGTTCCATGTTGGTGTGTGTGTGTAGTAATTGTGTTGTCTTTTGTTGAGTTCTTCTCTCATATTGTCATAGTCTTCTTTTGTGGTGGTATAAAGATATGCTGCTTCTTTTTTAAATTTGTAGGTCACCTTGCCTTTACAAAATTTGCTGATATTATTTTCCATTGCTTTTACGTTAGCAATTACATTGTGCACAATAATTGGTGGAATATTTTTGATGACTTTCTGGGCAGCGGTGTTGTTTGCTTTGGTTTCTGATTCTCTTCCTTCTTCCATGGCTTCCAGTGCATTTTCTATAGGGTTTTTGTTGTCTTTTATTAAAGGTCCAAATTTGTTACTGGTTTCTGTGGTTGTTTTGTTGAAATCTTCATATTTCCTCTTTTTCGCTGTGTTTTTGGCGAAAATGAAGTCGTCGTCGTCAGGTAAGGGCGGTGGACCGTCGATCAGGCGATCGTTCGCCATGCTTGCCACTTGTGCGTGGCTGTTGATATTCGGTGTCAGCTCTCTGAGTGTAATATTGGCGCTCCTTTGGCGGTTCTCTGTCACTTTCTGAACTGATTGTACACGGAGACGTTGCTTCAGTGCTGTGCTGTTGCTACGAGTCCTGTCTGCGCCGTGCCAATCAGAGCGCCTGCTTTTTGCTCAGGGAGCGAGTCCTGCAGCTGCGCTCTGATTGGCCGGCGGAATTGGAGTGGGGGAGAATCGTGCGCCTAGTCATGCACCGAGCATGGACCTTGTAGAAACCGAAATTTTTGTTGGATTTTGCAATGTTTTAATAAACTATGTAATTATGTGATATTTTATCACCTATTTTAATTGTTTCCAAGTTTTGTTTTCTCATAAAAAGTGTTTGTGATTATTTATTCTAATAAAGCCGATAATTCTAAACTACGTTTTTCTATTGTTGTGTTTATGTTTATTTTTGAAAAAGATTGTTAATTTTATTGTTCCTCTAAATCCTATTTTCTTGTTATTTTTCTATATTTCCCAAATTAATGTGAGTGTCAGATTTTTATTGTGTATTTGTTTTGTTTTAATTTAGTTTTATTTCTAAATACCTAAAATCATACATCGTTAAAATTTCGATTTGTTCTGGTGTCGTGTGGTTATTGGTAAATAGTTTTGTTAAACATGACGGTCTTAGCACGGACTTTTACGAGAGACGCACCTCGACCAATCACAGCGCGGCGTCGCGACGTCTATTTAGTTCGCACACGCCGCTCGCCGGGTTCACGCGTGTCGTTTTGGCCGTATTTTGTTCGGATCGCTGTTTGTTTTTGAATCGGTTTTTGACGGGAGTTTCGAGTTCCTCGATCCAAAATTAAATTGCAATTCAACTGCCCTACGTCGCGACGTGTTTTGGGGCCGATTTTGTATTTTTTATTTGAGTTTGTTAAAAATGTCGCGCCAACGTAAACAAACCGATCGACGCGTCGTTGTTCGTTCGCGACGTTCTCGGTGAATTGTTTTAATAAAATAAAATGTTGGTTTTTCATTTCACCCTTTCCTCATCTCCCTCTCATTTATAAAATCATATAATTTTAATTATTTTATCTTTTTTGTTTGACGTTACGCGTTAGCGTTGGCGTCAAGTTCTACAGTTAATAAAATTACTTTGGGTACGGTATCCAAACCTTTTGATATCCTAACTAAAGTACCATCATCTAAAAGTTTTTGCTGTCACAACCAAATATTTGGTAGTGTCATATATTATTATATTTTTTTGGTTGTGAGAACCAAACCTTTGCATGTCACATCAAAATCATTCTTTCAGTGTAGTTTATAGCTCATATTTGAGGGAAATAAAATAACATGAAGTTTCTGTATGTAAAAATGACAAAAGAAGCAGATTTTGATATTTGTATAGAGCTAAAACTGTATTTTATCGCCACAAAATACGATTTTTTTTCAAATCCCCCATTGGACGCACCTTGACGAAGATCTTTTAGAGATCAGGTGGGGAGCTTGCGTGTTCTGATGACGCTGAGACTTATGCCGGCGGTAGTTTATCTACTGGCCGGACAGGTCAAAACAGAGGAACCAGACTAAGACGTCCAAACACTGCTCGCAGTTAGAGAGGTCGGTTCCCCAACGGCTAGAGAAGGAAAACTCGAATAAACCACTCATACGGCAATAGATCAAAACAAAGTTCGAAAAAATACCCCAGGTGGCAACCCGGCTGTAGATCCGGTAAATCCACCCTCCGCGGAGGAAGGCCTCATAGGTTCTGGGGGAGGCCGAACATTGCCTCAAGTCGGTGCGTCAGAAATGGAGCAGCAAGCCACACCGATTTCGAATGTTGTTGCAGTTGACGACGGGAAGCACCAAGCCCGAAATGAAGGAACTTCGCCCTCTAGCAATGAGAAGATGTCCGCGGTGGAGGCCAAGATGGAGGGAATTCTCTCTGAATGCCACAACCGTCTGCAGAAAATGGTGGACGCGTGTATACGCCAAAAAACCGTTAGCATTGACATCAAGGGTGGCATCGCATGTCTCCTTGAAAAAATGGAACAGCTGCGTCAGTGTAAAGACGACTTTCGGGAAATCTGGGTCTCGGCTAATATAGCCAGAGAACCTCGGAGACCACCGGCAATACCTGCTCGCCGCAAACGAAAAGCCGCTACACCAACGCTCGAGACGTCCACCTACTCGGCTTCAGCCGCCAAACGGCGGCGTGAGGATCCAGAAGAGCTTGGATGGACCCGGGTACCTTCTCGGACCAAGAGGAAAAGGAAGAAAAAGACAACCGCAGCTAAAGCGCAGGATAGGGAGGAAGCGCCTCTACAAAAGACCCCAAAGGAGAGGCGCAAGAAAGGCGTGACCCGTCTGAAAGTGCGACCTGATGCTGTCGTAATTCAACCGGCGACCACCCGCACTTATGCGGAGACACTCCAGGCTATTCGCCAACAGGTGAAGCCTGAAACAAGCGGTGTGGACATCCGCCGCATACGCCGGACAAGGAATGGAGCGGTGCTCCTGGAACTTGGAAAAGCAACAGCTGAAGGTAAGACCGCATTTGGAGAGGCGTTGAAGACTGCGGTGGGAGAGGCCGCCACGGTGACGACCTTGACGCACACAACCACGTTGGAGCTACGGGACCTCGACAGTGCTACTACGACGGAGAACGTGGCGGAGGCTATAAAGCGGGATCTTCCAGACCTCGCGGATCAGCCGAAGATTACCATCGGCAAGCCAAACACGTGGGAGCAGCGGCTGGCAATAGTGGAAATTGATGAGAGGGGCGCTAATAGACTTCTGGTGGCTGGACGCATCATGGTCGGCTGG
>JABFQK010000080.1:0-14640 GCA_022816885.1 Trissoscelio sp. ZL-2020
GCACTAGATAACAATGTAATGGTAAATGGATAAAATTTGTATACCAACATTACAAACGATTGTGTGGCTCATTGTATATTTGGCGTTGTTTTAAGGGTGGCCTCAAAGAACAGTAACTTAGAACCTCGAATCTGGTGACCGTAATTAGTGCCAAACATTAATAAAGACATTGTATCTCCACATGGCACTAATTGTGTTGTCATACGTCCTCGACTGTAATCGAGTAAACGATGCCATCTTTCTTCTTGTAGAATGTTATGCAAATCTGTAACATTCCGTGGCCACGGAGGCAAAAGTAGTGAGCGCCAAGATCTCATCGACGACACGATTGATTTGTATGTTATAAATTCTGCTGCACTAGGGTACCTATACATAAGGAATTTATTTTAGAAAGATTATAGGAAAGCGGTGCATATTAGATGCATGTAATAACAGATTGATGAAATCTTGATTCAACGTTGAATATCCGATTAAATCATTAAAACTTCAACGATGAACCGAGATTGTCTTAACGGTAAATCATTAGTAAATTAAAATTGATAAAGGATAAAAGTAAGTAGAGAAATAACCCTGTTTTTATTTATTCAACGTAGATTTATTATTGATAATAACGTAATGTTGGCAACGTCAATTCATCTTTATTTAACCGGACATTCACCCGTTGATTCAACATTGGAATTAGGATCTTGTTTCTTTAAAAGGTTAAATAATGATTTATGATAATAATAGTATTTTATGCACCAAGGGAGAATAGCGAGCGATTATTCAAAGGGCAAATTCTACAATTTTTTAAATTATTTAAAATTCTCAACCTTTTCAAAATTTGTAAAATGCTCCAAATTTTCATAATTTTCAAATTTTCGAAAGTCTCCAATTTTTCACAGTTTTCAAAATTCTCCAATTTTTCACAATTCTCAAAATTCTCCAATTTTTCACAATTCTCAAAATTCTCCAATTTTTCACAATTCTTAAAATACTCAAATTTTCCAAAATTTTCAAATTTTCCAAACACTTCAAAAAATGACAAAAATTTCCAAATTCTCAATATTGGCAAAATTTTCAACAATTTCAAAAATTTCAATGTTTCAAAATTCTACAAATTTTTACATTCATTAAAGTTCTCAACTTTTTCAAAATTTCTAAAATGCTCCAAATTTTCAAAATTTTCACAATTTGTACAAGTATCGAAATGTTTATAAATTCCAAAATTCTCAGAATGTTCAAAGTTTTACTAAATTTTTTTGGTTTTGGTTTTTAGAATGTAAAAACTAAAACTAAAACATGCCATTTTTCCAATTTCGGTAATTTTTTTAAAAAACTTCATATAAAACTTATAATAAATATATAAATGGGATATTATTGCAATTTGTATTAATTTCAAATTTTGTTTTTATAAAAGAAAATATAATTTTAATGTATTATATAATTATGTAATTAATTACATTGTATTTAAATACAAGTATTTGTAATTAAGTATTTAATCACTTGAAACAAATGTATTTGTAATTAAGTATTTAAATACATGATTCACAAGTAATGAGTAATTTGTCATTAATTACATTTTTATCAAGTAATTGCCCAACCCTAGTACACACAGAAACATATATAGCATAAGATATTAAATCTTACTCTTGTTCCAGCGAATCATATATTATTTTAGGAGCAGTCATTGGGCAGGAATACTGAACCGCATGTTTGAGTGCACGTTTAAAGGCATATTTTTCATCTGCAAGTGGATCTGGAATATGCGAATGTTGTCCGCTTGGAAAAAAGATTCCATTCTTTGCAATTGCTCTCCCAAAGCATGGTAGATTTTTCCAAACGCAATGATAATATCTGGAAAAATGAGACCATTTTTCATAAACAATCGAAATATCGAAATGAGTTAAGAAAGTTACATTAAATTGCAGTAAAAAATAAAAAAATTTTTTAATTAACTATGACTAATTCCATGCCAAATCACTCGGACAATGCACTTGATGTCTCCGATTTTGTTGAAACTTTGAAAAATGGGTTGTTTTGATCTAAAAACAAAGAGAAATGTGATATAAATCGTATAAATTAATATTATCCTGATATTCCAAAGATGAACCCTTTTACAGCATTTTCTACAATTTTAACCATTATTATTGATTAGTTGTTATTTTGTATTATATAATCGGTTAATTTACATTTAAGGGATTGTAATAACACTCATTTGAAAGTGCATCGTTGAATATCTGGCGACTGAAGTGAGATTTTGAATGATTTTGTCGATTTTTTAACTATATTTTAAACATTTTTTATCTCTGAAACCTATATTTGGATTTTGCTCCAATTATGCCAAAATTTAGGAAATTTAATTTACTTTCAAGGGAAAAATTGTCGTTTTGTGTTTTAAATAAATACAAAATTTATTAACGATTTAAGGGGCATGTTAATTTATTTTTATTTTATAAACATTTTTCTATTTAGCCATTGTACTTCAGATATCGAATTTTATTTGAATTTTATTTGAAAATGCAAGAAAGAAGCTTCTGAATCATTGAGAAACTGGTAACAAAGTATATGCAATATTTTTAAAAATGTAAAACATTGTACATTTGTCGTGTATAATCTGAAATAATAAAACATTATAAGAAATTAAATGTCAGTGTATAAATATTACATACATACAATTTATTAACAGTTTCTCAATGATTTAACTCTAAATTCCGTTTCTTTCTTGCATTTTGAAATGAAATTCAAGTGAAATCAGACATCTGAAGTACAATGCACGGAGAGAACTCTGGAGCAGTATTACTATACAGACTCTGTAATATATATCTTACATATTATTCATTAGCACGTATGACAATTATCTCTAATAAATGTGTATACTTTTCGTAGCAAATTTTCAATTTTTTTCCATTAGTGAATTATTCAAGTTCAGGGTGGCCACTATCTGGAAAAGTCAGGGAAATTTGTTCCACAAATATAGTGGCCACCCTGAAGTTAGTTGGTGATGTTGCCACTGATCGAAGCAAAAAGGTTGGCGAACTAGAAATTTGATATGCTTCTAATTCGCCGCTTTTCTTTTATTCTTCTGACTATAGTTGTGAACATTTGTCATTCAACTGTATTTTGTATCAGTTAACACGCACACACATAGCCTTTATTAGAATAACAGAGAAGCGGCGACTTAGAAGCACATCAAATTTCATTAGAAGCTATCAAGTTCGCCAACTTTTTTGCTCCGATCAGTAATGAAATCGTTTATGAAAAGTATGATAATATGCTGTAAATAATCGTCATATTTACATCTTATATTCCTGAGCATTACTGCTCCAGAGTTCTCTCCGTGTGGCTAAATAGAAAAATGTTTAAAAAATAAAATGAAATTAACATGCCCCTTAAATCGTTTATAACTTTTGTATTTATTTAAAACACAAAACGACAATTTTTCCCTTGAAAGTAAATTAAATTTCCTAAATTTTGGCATAATTGGAGCAAAATCCAAATATAGATTTCGGAGATAAAAAATTTTGAAAATATAGTTATAAAATCGACAAAATCATTCAAAATCTCACTTAAGTCGCCAGATATTCAACGATGCACTTTCAAATGAGTGTTATTACAATCCCTTAAGGCGATATATCAGTCAATTTTGTCTCCATTAGTGCGATAGAGACAAACAGAATGGAGTTCTGTAAGATCGAATAAGAGTTCCGAAATCGACTGATATCTCACCTTAAATGTAAATTATCCAATTATATAATACAAAATTAAAACTAATCAATAATAATGCTTAAAATTGCAGAAAATGCTCTAAAAAAGGTTCATCTTTGGAATATCAGGATAATACTAATTTATTTGATTTATATCTTACTTCTTTTTGTTTTTGGACCAAAACAAACCATTTTTTAAAGTTTTAACAAAATCGGAGACATCAAGTGCAAAAATGTCCATTTTTTGAGTGATTTGGCATGGAATGGAGTCGTATATATTATTTGTAAATAAATTAAAAATATTTTAACCTCATAGAAACATGTATTTTGACACAAAGTTTGTTTTAACTTACATTGCATTGTTTCTGTTTTTGTCTATGTTGTACCTATATCCGTTAAGAATTGAATCAGCTACAAAATTTTCTCGGGCTACCCGTTGCATTTTGGAAACAGAGAACAACAAAACATAAACACTTTTTTTTGTTTTAACAGCTTGGAATGATGGAAATTCTCGAGTGCTCTTCACTGTATTTATATGAACTTCGGTACAAGTGGATGTGAGAGCATCAGTACTGCCAACCAGTGTAGCGATCAGTGCCTGTGTCGATAATTTTGTATCTCACTCTCTCTCTCCCTCTTATTTCTGGTATCGAGAAAGAAAGAGAGAGAATTGTCAGTACGCACTGAATATCGCAACACTGCTGCCAACTATATTTTAATCGCAGTTGTCGACTTGAAAATAATTTCTCGATTCTTCATTCACATTTGTCCGTTGGACGTCGTGAAACGTGCATCGCGCTTGCTCAGGTATTCGTGTTTTTTCCTGCGATTTTAAATTTTGTCTGTCGTTAACATTTTGGATTATTAATATGGATTTGGAAAATCGAATAAATAATGGATACACATATTGCGTCAATCTGATACACAACGATATAATGTAAGTAATAGTAATATTTATATAGTGTGAAAACCCTTTGTTTTTTGGTTTCATTGTTTAGAAATAAATATTTTCAAATTTTTTCTTTTTAACAAAATTGTTAATAACAAAAGTTATTGTAAAATTCGAATAAATTACATTGTTCAAATTTACAATAACTGAAATAGCTGATAGAAAAGAAAGGAATTTCTAAAATCAAAACAGTTTTTATAATTGTTTTTATTTCAGTAACCTTCGTTGATGCAAAACTTGTTTATGTTTCTATTTTTTTATTTACATAATTTCAAGTAAAATATTTTATTTCATTTTTCTATCCAAACATCTGTTAATTAATGCAATATGTTGTTAATATAAGCTATCGTAACAGTCAAATAATTTTGAATCCTGTTTGTCTTAAGATTTCATTGTTGAATTCAGTACCATTTGTAAACATTGGTTCTCATTTCATAACTTCGAACAATTATTGGAGGATACAAATAAAAGAAAAAAAGTAAACAAAACTGAATATTTGAAACATGTTTTCATTCTTTTGATTATGATGATTATAGTGATGATAAATAAAAACACGAAACGTAACAACGTGTTAGTATGGTAAATAATAAATGAGAAAAGAAAACAGATTGTTCATATTTTATTTTCTACGAAAGTTGATAAATACACGAGATTAAAAAATAACATAAATAATGAATAAACATAAGTATAAAGAGAATAGAGACTTCTCAAATTATGTAGTACATTTTTCAATTTTACAAATAAAAAAATTGTATAATTATGTTATATAATTATATTACTTTTGGTTTTTATGTTATTGTTAAATAATTAAGAATTATTTGTTAGTTTTGTTACATTTTTGACAAGTATTTACGAATTGTGTATTAGTTTAATAATATTTTGAACAATATTAATGATTTTTTTATTATTCTAATACAATTTGTTAATTTTTTATTTTGATAATTGATAACATTTTTAAAAAAGTAAAATTACGAATATTGATGAAAATGTAACAAAACCGATATATTCAAAACAATGCAATCAAAACCAAAAATGAAAAACATAAATATAACTGTAATTACTAAACGCTTTAGTTTAAAAATTGTATACAAAATTAATTTTCTGTTTTTATGAAAACGATTTCCTTTTCGAAATCGAGTTTTAGAAAATATTGTATTTATCTAATATAATTTAATGTTATTTTTTATATTGAAAATATGAGGATTTTTTTAGAACGAGTAAGTCTTCTCTAACCCATTACATAATAGAGGCACGAATTTGGTAGAGTTCTCAAGTTTTTTTTTACTCTTCAGTGCAAATAAGTTCGTCATATTACATTACTGGTTAAAAACTGGTGTTTTTTACCTGTCTTTTTAATTTTTACTGTTTTGACCTTGAAGCAACTTAAATAACATGATTTTGATGCCAGAATCGAAAAATTCAATGTTTTTTGATTAGGATAACACAAAACTTCACGTTTATACGATAAAATTAGCCAGAGTTATGACCATTTGAAAAAAAAAACAAGATTTTAAGCTTTTCATATTTTTGTACTACAACATTGTTTTATCACTCAAAACCTAATCATAGCTGCATGTTATGATTATGGGAACATGTTAGGAAGCAAACTTAGATTTTTCTGAAGCATTTTATTTCAGATTTTATTTTATATACTTATTATATTGTTTATACTTATTACCATGTATATCCACATTTCTGTTAGAATATATATATATATTTGTATAAATTGCGCCACTTCAGATAAAGAAATGTGATTAAACACACAACCAATTCGTTTTTCGTGCAAAATTGAGAGGATGTGACTTGTAGTTTTGTCGTCTTCGGCGACAAAACTAAAAGGTGGTTGGCCGGCAAACTCATTTGTAAAACGCATCCAATTGTGAGCTACAAGGGACCTCTATACAAATTTTCAGCCAAATCGGGGGTGATGTAGCTAATCTACATATTTACCAAATCCCGTGTACATGAAAAAATCCTGTGTACACGGAAAAAATCCCGTGTACACAGAAAATTACCTACATGGTTCAGAATAGATATTTTCGTGTACACGGAAAAAATCCCGTATACACGGAAAATATCCCGTGTACACGGAAAATTACCTACGTGGTTCAGAATAGATATTTTTGTGTACACGGAAATATTCCCGTGTACACGTACACGTTGGTGCGAATAGTCACTTCCTAAATAATACCAGTAAATAATACCTACTTAGGTAGATAGATAGAATACTTCATTTTGTTTCAACCTAATGGGCCAGAAAATGTAACTAGTTTACGTATCTTTTTTGTTTTTTATACACTACATACTAACACAAATTAATCAAAAATAAAGAAAAATAGAACGTAGTCTCCTGTAATCATTAATAAATAATAACTAGAATAAAATCAAAATATAACGAAGCAAACAAAACTGAGCGCAATCTTTATAATAATTACGAAACAAAACTCATTTGAGTCGAAAAATTTTTCCAATCGAAATTAAAATACGATTTCTCTTACACTTGTGAAGAAATTTAGAACTAAAAAAATAAAGTACTGAACAATCACAGCATAATAAAATGAAGCAGACAAAACGTAATTTAAAAACAGAAAAGAAAATATATCTGGTTAAGCTCAAAAACAAAGTCAAAATCGCTCCTTTTCCTCGGTTGCGGTATCACAAAAACCAAGTTAAAATCGCTCTTTTTCCTTGATTGCGGTATTCCAAAATAGACCCTTTCTTTTTGCATTGCAGCCTCCTCTATTCACCTATCCTTTATTCGTTCCTCACTTTTTTCCTTCTTCCTACTCCTCTTTGCTTATCCTTTTTTCCTCTCCTTACTTTGTCGTCTTTTCCTTCTTACTCAATCCTTTATCTATAACAGGAAATCAGAAACTAGATTTTTTACCTTCCTCTACTTACTTAATGATCTTAGCTTCCCTTCATTTTTTTCTCCCTATCTTTTGCTCGTTCCACCTTTTCCTCCCATCTTTTTCTTTCTCCTCCACAGCTGTTCTCCTTTTCTTTATTTCTTCCCACTTCTTATCCTTTTCTTCCTCCTTAATCGTTTCCAATCTGATCCATTTTCCCTCTCTGCATATTCTGCTTATCTCCACTTTTATCTCGTCTCCTTTATCTTTCCTATATTTTGTCCAATTGTGCATATGAAATTGAAAATCCCTTTAAATTTTCGTTTCGTCGGAAGAGAGGTCTATGAATATATTCTGGTTTCTTTCAGGTTGCTTCTGTTCATCAACACTTTTTATTCTTCCTCCAATGCCATTTTTACCACACATATTTGAAATATTTACAGTGTTTAAAGACGTAATACAGCTGCAATAACCTTCTAAAAATGCATTTTCGAAACATAGTAGTTTTCATTTTTAAATTATATAATATAATGTACACAAAAATATTTGAAAACATTATTTTTAATATAATTATTTATATTTTTTCAGCCATTTGAGATGTGCTTCATACCGATTGCCATGCCGTGCCACGGCTCGAATAATTGACAATGAGATAGTGCCGTTTAGAGCACACACGCACCTTCCAGACCCATTGGCGACAGATAAGGCAGTATTCAAAAGAGAACTGCGTCACTCAGTAGAGTTTAGTAATCCTGCGAGAACGATGAGAGAATTGTATGAAGCATTAAGGCCGTTGTAAGTAACATGAATGTAAATATAAATTGACTGATTCCTTAATTTAAATTAATTCAAACTGAATAGTAATTAAATTGTTTTTGATAATTAAAATGAAATTTAAAAATTGTTAATTGAAATTTTGCATTCAAATTTGACTATGAAATCAAATAAACTTAAATGTAAAAGTTTATTTTTACATTAAAAGCACAAATCTAAATTTATTTTTGGATTAAACAATTAATAAAACGAACATAAGTTACTCCTAATTGTAACCAATTTTATGAAATTTAGTGAAAGATGACCTTAAAAAGTGAAAAAATGCACTTTGAAATTTAATTCTCATATTAAAAGCCCTTTTAAAAAAGTTTGCTTATATGCTTATAGATATCCAGAAGTTACTGAAGAAATTTTGTTTCCACAAATTGTACACTCCATGAGAAGATGGAAAAAGGTCTTCAACCCTCCAGAGATCGTGAGTTTAATTCAGTTCAACAACATCATTAACCAAGGAAATTGGCACGGGAGATTGGCGTATGCCAGTGGCGAAATGTTTTGCAGATTTCTTCCTGGCGAGGAAGATGGAGTTTTACTTATGTTTGGCGAACAGTTCATAAGGCGATTTGAGGAAACAAAAGTTTTACATTTGTACGAGCAACACGACAATCTGCCTCTCCATGTTGCTAGCTTCTTTATGATCATTGCAGAAAAAGATAATTACGTGAGTATCTATATATAATATCGTTAAGCATGTTTTAGTAGCTTACATTTATTCGTTTAATTTAATTTATAGGCTTACCCAATGGCGTGGGCCTTTCTGGAAACAGATTCAATTAATAATTATAAACTGGTACTTGAACGGATTCAGGCAGAGGTACCTGAATTAAATCCTGCAACAATCGTTGGCCCGCATAAGACTGTAATCAAGAATGCAGCTCAACTCACTTTTCCCAATACCACGTACCGTGGTGATATTTTAAGTTTTGCAAACGTATGTTTTCCGTAAATTGGTTTTATAAATAAGTAAAATATATTATTGCTTTTGTTTAATGTTACCTTTTGTATATTTTCAGATTGTTCATCAACAATTTAGAAACGTCGCGCAAAATGCAGAATCGGAATTCGTAGAAAACAGTTTAGTAGGATTGGCTTTTTTACCACAAGACGACATCCAAGATGGATTTCAGCTTGTAGTTGAAGGAGTAACGAGAGCTGATGTTCAAGAGGCTATGAACTCCTTCAATGCTTACTGGATTCAAGCTCGCCAATTTTCAGTGTTTAATATGCCAGAATGTTTAACCATGAACATTCTGCTAAATTTGCATATCCTGACACACCGACTGTCCAGGAATCCAACAATATGGGAATTTCAAGGTTAGGAAATTAAGTTAAACATAATTGTAGTTACACACATCTGTTTCAATGGTAAACTGATTTCAAATTTGTTAACGTTTCAGGAAAACTGATGTGCATTCTGAACAGGAGTCACTCAGACTTGATTAGACGTAATGAGCATCGACAAATCAGTGTCATTCCCCGCATACGACACATCATTCCAGTCAAAAATATGACGAATTTGTGGGCAAGTTATTTACCAGGTTATCCATTAAACGATTTCTTGGAAATAGCACGAAATTTTGGCAGAAGAATTCTTGCTAACGTTGACTTTTATGCGAGATTCCTTGAGGGTGACGTTTTTGACGCAGATTTAGATCACGAAGAGAATGATAACCTCAATGAAGAAGACGAAGGAATCGATGAAGATGGTGAAGAACAAAACGAAGAATCTGAGCAACAAAACGATAGCCAAGAAGATGAAGGAAGCGAAGATGAAATAAACGAAAATGAAGCTGACGGAAACGAAAATGAAGCTGACGGAAACGACAATGAAGCTGACGGAAACGAAAATGAAGCTGACGGAAACGAAGTAGACAATGACGTAGACGAAGGTAATACAAACATTCTTAAGGCGATATATCAGTCGATTTTGGAACTTTCACTCGCTCTTACAGAACTCCATTCTATCTATCTCTCTCGCACTAATGGAGAAAAAATAGACTGATTATCGCCTTAAGAAGATTTTTCAAGCCCTGGTGTTTATAAAAAATGATCTAATTTTGATTGAGTACCTGCAATGGTTTTTTAAAAAACAACAGGATTTGAGGAATCTTCTTAATGAAACAAATTTCGTGAGAATAATTAATTTACTCGTATTTTTTTTCAGATATCCAAGCAAGGAATGAAACTCTGAAATGTTTAATTTGCAGAGAAAAGGAAAGATGTATTGTTTTGAGGCCATGCCAACAATTAATCATGTGTTATTCGTGCTTCAAAAAAATGATGACTGTTTCATTCCAGCCTCTACTAAATAATGAGGGGGAAATTAATTTTCAGCATCAAAGACTGAATTGCCCATGGTGTCGGTCTGTAGTACCCCGCCAGAATAGTTATTTTCGTGTCTCATTCCCCGCACAAATGCAAAATGAGTCACATAAATGTACAAACTGTAATGCTGCTTGTAGGGAAATAGTTAATTTTCCGTGCTCACATAGTAGTTTATGCGCTCATTGTTTTAATGAAGGCAACTTAGAAAACTGCCCAACTTGCCAAGAACAAATTGAAACTACACTGCAATTTTCAATACCTAGTATATAAGTTTTTCAAAGTTTTCATGTCGCAGTCACTTTAGTCAGTATTGCATTATTCATGTTACAGTTTATTCAAAAGTTTTGCATTATTTTGAAATTGTTTTTTTATTTTCAAGATGGACGTATCCTAATGTTCGTCAAGATTATTATCTGATTGTTGGATAACTTAAGTTTACTACAGTTTAATTTTATTAATTCTAGTCGTATTTCATGCATATACGTGTTTCTAAGTAAATGTAATACAATTATCTTACTGTACGTTGCATTACATATTTTAAACTATTTCAAAAGTGTTAAGTTAAGCAAAATATTGAAAATACTACATTTTTTTAGTTTCAACATGACGTATCTTAATGTTCGTCGAGATTTCCTGATTGTTAGTTAAGTTAATCGTACTACAACTTAAGGCGATTCTTCAAGTTCCTAAATGCTTGAAAACTTTTGGCAGTTGCACAAAATCCAGTCTGGATTTATTTTGCATTAAATTCCTGTCACTAGTTTGGGCTGTACAACTGACAAAAGTTTTCAAATATTTAGGAACTTGAGGAATCACCTTAAGTTTGTTCGTATTTCATGTATGAGATTGAAAGTTACAACATAGTAACCTTAATCTGTATTGCATTACTGATGTTCAAAATTTTTCAAAAGTGTGTCAAGTTGTGTAAATCACTCATATTGAACATTCGAAGATTTGAGATGAACGTATCTTAATCATGTCTGTCGATATTAGCTTATTGTTAGTTAATTAAATCTTATTTTAATTTAATATTGTTTATTCGAATCATATGTTTCTCAAAGGTACCACGACGCAATAACCTTAGTCTGCATTGTACTTTACTGAATTTATACTATTTGTAAAGTGTGATAAGTTATGTAAATCATTGTAATTTTACTTTTTTAATTTCAAGAGAAGCATACCTTAATGTTCGTCGAAATTATTATCTGATTGTCGGTTAATTTAAGCTTATGCTTATTATAGTTTAATTTTGTTTATTTAAGTCGTATTTCATGTATGCATTATATTTGATAAAAATAAAATAGTTTTTAATTATTAAATTCAACTTTTTATTTAATACAAGACATAAGTTACATTATAATTTTCTAAACTAAATAAAATAGTATTAAACTAATATTTTAAAATAATAAAAATTACAATAACTTCATATATGGCATTATATTACTTAATAGTATTTGCAATTATTACAAATTATAAACGTATCACTTTCACTTATTGAAATTTATATTATGTAACTTAAATATACAATAATAGTTTAAATATGTGTGAAATATGCTTAAGAAAGAATCATCATTATTCTCATGTTTTAATACTGAAAATTATAATTTTTATATTTTTAAATTTTGTTTTAGGAATATTCAATAAATTATTTGTTACTCTATTTAAATTATAATCTAAGTTACTATATTTTATTAAATTAAAATTGATTTTAATTATTAAACAGTTTTTCATATTAAATAATTAAAAACAATAAGTATTAATAATTCAGTTATTTTATATTTATTTCTTATTTAAGAATTTAATTAAAATATTAAAACATTTTTTGTCTCTTTTTTATTTTGATGATCTTTCATTTGTTAATCTTAATTATTACAATTTTAAAATAAATTATTGTTAACCATAATCATTTTTCTAATTTTTCGTCATTTTCAATTTCAAACTAAGCGCGTTCGGAGACTCAGCAATCGACAGTTATTAAGCCTGTAGCGACATCTTACGGTTTTTCTAAAGGGTTAACGCCTTCAAAGGCGGCGAATCACGCCCACATTTACGTGATTGGCTTTAGGTATTTTGCTCGCTTACTCATTTTGATTTTTTTATTTATTTATAATAAGTTAAAATGTACTCTATTTCTTAAATCATATGTTATTCCTACGGAAAGCTCTATTTCAAAATAGTTAATATAAATTTTATTTGAAAAACATAATAATGACAACATTATTCATTAATTTTTTACTTTTGTGATATTATTAATTAATTACATTTAATTTTATGTATTTAAGTGATATCTACTTAAAGAATATTGTGATTTTTAAATGATGGTTCAATGAATAATTATAACATTTTTTTAGCCAGTATTTTATTTGTTTCATTTACTTTTATTCATACATCAGTACAACGTAGTTAAATTTTATTTCAATCAAATTTCTTTTTTTTGTTTTTCTTAAATTATTTTATTTGCTGTTCGTTGCTGTGCCACTTTTATAAATAAATTTTATGCATTACCGACGGTCGGCATTTTTCTATATAGTTATTTAGCTCTGTTGATTGTTTCAGATTCGGCATAGTAACTAGTGAATTACTTTGCATTTTCTCCAAATCTGGGGCCTTATTCAGTAACGTTCAAAACGCGAAGGTTACAGATGTCTGAACACAGCTTAATGAAATTCTTAATGTTTAATAAAATTTTGTTTGTTTATGTTTTTTTCATACTCGTGACATATATTTAATAAAAATTAATAAGGTTAATTTTCACTTATAATACCATGCGGACAATTTGTTTTACATGTGTATAATTCGACTTAAATAACTAGAAATTTATTTTGTTTATTTCTTTAATTTATATAAATAAAATGCTATTATTTAATTTGTTTGATTCCAATTTTTATTTTTATTTAATTTTTATTTGTTTCAAAATTAATATTCCATATATATAGCATAAATGTTTATTTATTAATTGTAATTTATATTTTGTTCAATTTAGGCCTATAAATTCTCGAGTGAAAAAAATGGCAAATCAGTTTGCGTGGTGGACGTGCCAGCAAATAAAGAAATTGTAATAAAAGAGCGGCCGCAGGACAAACTAACAAAAAAATTTACATTCGACAAAGTTTTTGGACCTAAATCTAAACAGGTATAATTATTTAATTTTAAATCATAACTTTTTATTTAATTTAATATTATGAATATATATTAATTACAATAAATGTGGAGTTTAAAAGATAAATTAAAAAAAGTTCACTTTTTATCAAAATTGATTTTTATTGCACTAAAAACAATTTAACTTAAATTATGATTAATTATTATATAATGTAATGATAATTGTTTTAAAAACATTTTGAAAACTATGCTATTTAAATTGAAATTTAAAATGTATCTAATTATTACTTTCATCATAAACAATTTGAAAATTAAATAAAATAATGATTTGTTTTTTTAGAAATGTGGAAGAAGGAAATGCGAGAATCGAACAAAAATTTCAGAATGATATTTCAAAGCAGATTACAAATGTTGAAGAAGAAATGTCTCGTTACATTCAAAATATGATTCAATTTTTCATGTCCAAGAAAGATTCATTAGGTATTATTGCTAATTATGTATTTATTAATTAATTAAATATTTTATTTATTTATTTATTTAATTGTATATTCGATTTTGTCTTAGATACTCAAACTTCTCAACAGTGTAGTGGAATTGACGCGACTATCAAACACATTTCACAACAAATACTTAATTCTATGACAAATATCACTGAAAAATTCGATCAGTCTGTAAACAATTCTGTAAGTAAATTTCATACTTATTTTTTAATTATTATTTTAAGATTTTACTAATAAATATTTCCTTTTTATTATTAGTTCTTGGAGTGTGACACATGGTTGAAACAAGAAATTAATGACACCAACAATTTTTCGGAGCAAGAAATCTCTGCTCTTAAAAAATTCTTTCCCAAACTATCGTCGAAATTCCGACAATTCTTGGAAAACCAATTGCCGCA
>JABFQK010000081.1:0-14602 GCA_022816885.1 Trissoscelio sp. ZL-2020
CACAAATCAAAATTTTCCACAATATATAATCAAATACAAATTCATTGGAATTATTTCAATTACATAAATCAAAATTTTCACATAAATCAAATTTTTCCACAATATATAATCAAATAAAAATTCATTGGAATTATTTCAATTACATAAATCAAATTTTTCACAATATATAATCAAATAAAAATTCATTTGAATTATTTCAATTACATAAATCAAATTTTTCACAATACATAATCAAATAAAAATTCATTGGGATTATTTCAATTACATAAATCAAAATTTTTCACAATATATAATCAAATACAAATTCATTGGAATTATTTCAATTACATAAATCAAAATTTTCACATAAATCAAATTTTTCCACAATATATAATCAAATAAATATTCTTTTAAATTATTTCAATTTCATAAATCAAATTTTTCACAATATATAATCAAATAAAAATTCATTTGAATTATTTCGATTACATAAATCAATTTTTTTTCACAATACATAATCAAATAAAAATTCATTAGGATTATTTCCATTACATAAATCAAAATTTTCACATAAATCAAATTTTTCCACAATATATAATCAAATAAATATTCTTTTGAATTATTTCAATTACATAAATCAAATTTTTCACAATACATAATCAAAATAAAAATTCATTTGAACTATTTCATAAATCAAATTTTTCACAATACATAATCAAATAAAAATTCATTGGAATTGTTTCAATTACATAAATCAAAATTTTCACATAAATCAAATTTTTCACAATACATAATCAAATAAAAATTCATTTGAATTATTTAATTACATAAATCAAATTTTTCACAATACATAATCAAATAAATATTCCTTTGAATTATTTCAATTACATAAATCAAATTTTTCACAATATATAATCAAATAAAAATTCTTTTGAATTATTTCAATTACATAAATCAAATTTTTCACAATACATAATCAAATAAAAATTCATTTGAATTATTTCATAAATCAAATTTTTCACAATACATAATCAAATAAAAATTCATTTGAATTATTTCAATTACATAAATCAAATTTTTCACAATACATAATCAAATAAAAATTCATTTGAATTATTTCAATTACATAAATCAAATTTTGATTATAAAAAAAGGAAATTTTATGATAAACATAATTTTGAAAAATAATATGCGAATGTTTCCTATCAAAATCAAATAGAAATTGTAGTTTATATGAACAAGTATAAATATATATATGTATATTCAAACTTTAGTATGTAATTCCTTCTCTTTTAATCTCCAGCTTATTCAATTTAGTTTCTTTAAATGTCAAAAGTCAGATTACAAATTAGATTCAAGAACGCATAAAATACAATCGTACTATTAGCAACCTGGATGATTTTGTAAATGGATAACTGAATAAGGAAATCAAATTGTCAATGAATTTGAATAAAATCGTATAGATGTTTTGAGATTGGACATTGAACATCAAAATTGAAGGATTTTTACACACTTCTACATATGCAAATTAGTGCAAAATATTAAATTTTATTGGCAATTCGATAAATGTATCCCACCGCTGCCACCAAATTTGTTACGTCCTGAATCGACGTTATAAAAAAAACGAATACTCTTTTGGGTCAAAGCTGACGCTCTTTACCCGGGACGAGTCAAATTATCAAATTGCCGATATCAACGAAATCCACTTACCTTTAGCTGCTTCTCGCTTGCCTGGTTGACCGCTAGATGGAGAGGGTGAGGGCGTCGAAAAACCGCACAGAATTTAAACTTAAAACTTTCTTTATTTTTTTTATTTCCTTTAGTCGGACATGTCAAATTCAAGTCTCGCAAACCGTAACACGAAGGAAGACGAGATTCAGCCGTCTCTTCCTCCGACTATCCGCTAGTCAACGTGTCCCGCGAAGGGCGCGTAACGAACTCCTCGATCTTTGCCCGCTTGTTTCGCTCGGGGCCTCGCTTGTCGGGCTGTCCCTTCTCCCTGCAACTTTGGGTACGAAACCTCCCTTTTCCGAATTTTCTACCAATAAGGGTGAGGTTTCCAAGTTGCCGCCCTCAAGTAATTTTTAAGACAGCCCTTGAATGATATTAAGTAATGTGATTATTGATATAATCCCTCGCTTATTCGCTTTTAAAATATAAAGGATAAAATAAGATTTAAAAGATTAATCATCGCTTAATTGCTTTCAAGATCCTAAATAATAAAAATGATATAAAGTTAAAATGAGATTTAAAAGATAAATCATCGCTTAATCGCCTTTAAGATTCTAAATAATAAAAATGATATAAAGTTAAAATACGATTTAAAAGATAAATCATCGCTTAATCGCCTTTAAGATTCTAAATAATAAAAATGATATAAAGTTAAAATATGATTTAAAAGATAAATCATCGCTTAATCGCCTTTAAGATTCTAAATAATAAAATGATATAAAGTTAAAATGAGATTTAAAAGATAAATCATCGCTTAATCGCCTTTAAGATTCTAAATAATAAAAATGATATAAAGTTAAAATGAGATTTAAAGATAAATCATCGCTTAATCGCCTTTAAGATTCTAAATAATATTCGTTAAAAATAGTCTAAATATAACTTGCTTTATCTTGTCATTTAATTGCTTTATGATAATATCCGTCCTTTTTACATTTATACATAAAGAGAACGTTTCTCGAAACGGCGTATTTCGGCGCACGAAAAAGCATCAAAGGGGAGTTATTTACGACCCCGCGTTTGTGCAGCGCGCGGAACGTGCCTAGAGCCGTGTTTACTCGGGACTAGGGCCCGAGATCTTATCGCGAATAGATACGTTTTTTCCCAATTTGGGACTATGACCGTGTCACGTTCGGACTTCCTTTTTTTTTCGGGATAGATACGAAATTTATGGCTTCTTTCTTTTTTTTGAACTTTGGTTCCTGAAAGAATATTCGCTACGGCAGCTGTGCAAACAGTCCCAAAGAATTACATCCTAAGCCCGGTTATTTACCACAGATGGTATTCGGAATCTGCAGTAGCAAAGTTCTCGAATTTCCCGAGCTATCACTGGATGTAAGGCGCACGAAAACATGAACTCCTTGTACCGATCGAAGATATCTACTCCGTCGGTTTGGGTACGTCAAGTTTGTGTTAGATGGCGCTTGCACAATGCAGTGGGAACGTAACACGCCGCCGCCAAGTTGAAACATGGTGATTAAAACAGGCATGTTTCAACAAAAGACATTTATTATAGGTCTAACCAAATTTCGAAGATTTTAAGTATGCAAGTATTGAGATTAAACTGGATAATCATCATAAGTGAGTGAAAAATGTTTCACGTGTCAGGCCCTTACACGTATCTTTTCGGATAAAATTGACGCGAAATGGAACTGGTGCTTTGGTATTATGCAATTATAACTTGTCGACGATAAGATATTATCATATTCAATTTCATTGATATTCAAGTTTGTCTAACATTACGCATAAATACGTTGATCGGCGCTTTACAATATACCTATATTAACTTTCGTATAATTTATAACTACGCTACGCTGTGGCGCTTCAGAATGATGTGGTTGGTTTGGCTGGCCTTGGAAGTGCGGAATTATCGAATCTCATCCAGAAATTTCATTTGGTTGCTTTGACATTATTCCCACTGTAAGTCGAAAGCATAGCATTAGTGTTACACATAATATTCATTTTAGCAAAACAAAAGTGCCTCAACCTTGTATTATAAGTTTACTTTAATGTAATTTACTGATTATAGAAGGAATCTTTTACTCAATTGACGTTTTTTTTTTTTCAAATTTTATTATACTATTCTGATAAGAAGAAAAATTAACAGAGGCAAAAATTATAATGAGTGATTATTTGAAATAAACTTGGGTTTTTATTTTGTTGTGGTAGAAGATTTGCGTCACTATCAGGTGCTGGGAATCCTCTGGTGCACGGGTTGTATGCATCCTATCCTGCTTCCTTCTAGCTTCAGTTTCGAGATTGTTGATTAGCTATAATTAGGAATGGGATTTCCACAAAAAATCTATAGCCATGTAAAAGTATTTTCCAAATAGTCTTGTACTTCGGATTCTGAAAATAACTTAATTTAGTAACCGTATGATAAAAGATTCACAAGTCAGTTATAACTTTAATTTAGATATAGATTAATTATGTTAATTATTTGAGTTAATAGTTTCCCTTTATAGGAGTCTCGTGGAACCCGACTCAATCATTCCACGATTTATAGTCAAGTGGTATCTAAAAGGGGATATGTGAAAGTCGAACTCTATCTGGGGTAACTATTTTAGCTTTACATTTGCCCTTGCCGGATATCTTTAAACTACCAGAGGCAAGTACCTCCAATACCTCATGAGGTCCAGTATATAGTTCGTCTAATTTTCCCTTTTTGTTGCCATATTTCACAAATACGCTATCCCCGATTTGGAAATTCCGAACATTTAACCTTTGATCATGGTAGACTTTCGATCTCTCTTTGGCGTGAATTAAATTATTCCTTGCCAATCCGCGAACCGTATTTAATTTTTCAATAAGGGTGGTTAAATATTCGTCGTAAGTTACTAATCTATCCTCAGATAACAAAGTTTCTCGGGACGGTAGACGCGCTTGTTTCCCGTAGATTAACTCATAAGGAGTATACTTCGTTCCCTCGTGAGTACTTGTGTTATATGAGAATGTCGCGAGTTCCAGCCATTCGTCCCAGTCGTACTCTTTGTTTACATATTGCTTCAAATATTCAATTAGGACGTGGTGAGATCTCTCAAGACTACCGTTTGACTCAGGATGGAAGGCCGTGCTGCGATATTGTTTTATCTTGAATATCTTGGCAATCTTTTTCATCAAGGCGCTCAAGAAATTTCTTCCTTGATCGGTCAAAACCGATTTGGGTGCTCCATACACACATACGAACCGTTTTATAAAAGCGTGTGCTACGGTGCTGGCTTTACCATCAGGTAAGGGTACTGCGACTGAAAATTTAGTTAATAGGTCTTGTATGGTTAGGATCACGACGCTATTGTTTCTGGTCTGTGGTAGAGGTCCTACTATGTCCATAGCTACCTTTTCAAATGCCACGCCAGGGGTGTCGGTAATAACCATTGGTTGTTTAGTTTTAACGCGCACCAACTTTTTTAATTGGCAAGGTAAACAACGTCCGATAAAATTTTGAATTTCGGACTTCAAATTAGCCCAGAAGTATTTTTGTCTTACCCTGTTATAAGTCTTGGTCACCCCCTTATGACCTCCATAAGCACTGCAGTGTGCTTCTTTTATAATTTCCTCTCTTTCGTTGATAGGTGGTTCCTTTACAACACCTGTACAAACAGTAATTTTAAACTCAGATTCAATGAGTTCTGTTCGCAATATTTTATATATATGGCTCCAGTTGATTCCTTTTACCTCGACACTTCTGGCTATACTAAAGGAATCGACTTGTAAACGTTCGAGCATTTCTTTCAGCGACAACATTCCGGCTCTAATGGTTATCAGAATTCTTTCGCGATCAGTTTCGTCAACATCGCTAATCGGTATTGCCAAGTGATACCTTTTAGTTTTATCGTGAATTTTTACTACACCTTTCTGCGCGTCTCTATAACGAGGAAATTCGTTTTGCTGTTGTAACCCTTGGGCACCTAAATCTAAGGGGTTACCTTTTACATCAATAAAATATACAAGTGTTTCCCTACGCATATACAAGTGGTCGTTACTCTCGTATATATTTGTGCTTATTAATTTGCGCGTTACTATATCGTAGTCCTCCTCTTCATCGCTAGATTGATCTGGAGAAGTGTCAACATCTATTTCGTTAGCGTTCCCTTCAACTTGCGACGGGTCTGGAGGTTGGGACGCTTGAGGAATTGAAGGGTCGTTGTCGGGTTCCCCAACCGAATCTTTCGTTTTCTCTGTTGGGACTATTTTGGTATTCCCTAACTTTGATTTATTCTTGGTAAACGGGGTTTTTGGCTTGCATATCGACAGCTTCAATTCATAATCCGCAAAAGTTTGTTTCATAAGAGTTTGGAATCGTGTCCACAAAGTTCTGTGTTCCGATTCAAGTCTTGTCATCGAGAGACTGTGAATGTCTCGAGTTATTATAACATCACTCAAAGACGTGACGGCGTCTATTAAGGTTTCGTTAGTTACAAGGCCATTCGCGTCTTTAACTAGAGGGATAATAATCAAACATTGGGATTCCATTTTAAACAATACGGCCTCATTTGGTATAAATTCCGTGTTCTCAAGAGCTAGTTTATTCAGAATTTCCTTGTCTTTTTCGGAAAAGGGTATACCCGTACTGCTATCAAGAAGAATCAAAATATCATCATTGATAGTATCTAAAGATTGATCGGACGAGCATACATCTAATAAAGAATTTTCCAAAGTATGAAAGATTTCACTTTCATTGGAAATGGGTGTAGGTAACAGTTTTATCCCGATTTCATTGTTTGTGCTTAAGGTAAAAATTGAAACACGTTCTAGAATGTTGATGTTCACTACTGGATTTCTTGATAGCGCGTCAGCATTAACGTTAGTTTTTCCAGCCTTGTATATCACCGTGTAATCGTACTCTTCTAGCTTCAGTCTCCAGCGAGCTAATCGCGAATATGGATCTCGGCCTGTCCTTATGCTCACTAAGGGTTGATGGTCCGTTACTAAAGTAAACTTCCTACCATAAATATAGGGCCTAAAATTAGTGACACTAGATACAATGGCTAGCGCTTCTTTTTCGTAAGTGCTATATCGTTGCTCTGTGCTACTCAATGTTCTAGAATAATAAGCTATAGGCAAGTCCTTGCCCACCGGGCCTTGACTTAGAATACCGCCGATCGCGATACCTGATGCGTCGGTGGTTAATACAAATGGTTTGCTGAAATCAGGGTATTGTAAGACAGGAGCTTCGCATAACGCATTACGAAGCTTTTTGAATGATTGTTCTTGTACATCAGTCCACTGGAATGGAACATCTTGTTTCAAAAGGGTAGTCAAGGGTTTCGCAATTCTCGCGAAATCTTTAATAAACTTCCGATAATATCCTGCGAGTCCTATAAATTGCTTAATATTGGTTTCATTCTGAGGTCTAGGAAATTCTTTCACAGCTTCTATTTTTTTCGGATCAGGCTTTACACCCTCTTCACTTATAATATGTCCCAAATAAGCGACTTCTGACTTTAGGAATTCGCATTTATCTGGTTGCAATTTGAGATTTGCTGCTCGCAGTCGCTCCATAAACTTTTTGAATTTCCTATCGTGTTCCTCTAGAGTCTTAGCGTAAATCACAACGTCGTCCAAATACACAAAAAGTTCTAGCCCTTGAAGTCCTACCAAAGTCTGGTCCATCAGACGTTGGAACGTGGCGGGTGCATTCTTTAGGCCAAAAGGCATTCGATTAAATTCGTAGTGACCGAATGGGGTCGAGAATGCAGTTTTGTGCGAATCCTCGGTGTCCATAGGTATTTGATGGAATCCGGAGGCGAGATCAAACACAGAAAAATATTTGGCTCCACCCAATTGATCTAATATATCGGTTATGTTGGGCAAAGGATATGCATCACCAATCGTTTTATCATTCAATTTTCTAAAGTCTAAAACTAGTCTGTAACGTTTGTTTCCCAGCGAATCGTCTTTTTTGGGAACGACCCACAATGGACAATTATAAGGGGACGTTGACGTTCTAATTATGTTATTCTGTAATAACTCCTGAATTTGCTTATCAATCTCACTTTTATAGGCTTCGGGATAGCGGTATTGTTTGGTGGTTACAGGCAATTCATCCGTTGTAGGAATTTTATGCGATACCTTATTCGTAGCCGGTAGGGGTTCTCCGGGAATGTGAAAACGGTCGGCATAAGTTTGTATTAAGTTATCAATGCGTGCCTGCTCGTCTATGCCCAAATGTTGCAACCGCAATAAGGATTTGATTTTTATATGTCTTTCGCCATTTGTTTCTATACCCATGGAGTTCACAGTCGCCGTAGTTCTATTACATTGTTCAAGTAATTCGTCGTTTTGGGCGATTTTAGTTCGTATATCTTCATTCGATTGATTCATTAAGTATTTCATATCCAAGTAATCGAATTTTTCTGATGGTTCTCGGATTTCGCATTGTTCGATCTTCAATTCAGGTACATCAATTGAGACTTCGTTCTCATTGTTATTTATTATTTGCACGTATGCCCTGTCATTTATACACGTAACCAGAGAGTCTTCAATAAATACATTGTCACATAATTCTTTTGCAGCTAAGTATCCTTCAGTTAATTCAGGGTTGGCGACTTTTATATACGCATTGTAGCTACAACGCGCAGGAATTTCAATTTTCTCCGGCTTATGGAAGGGAATAGAATTGTCATTGAATTCTATGCATTCCTCATCGTAATTTATCATAACTCTATGTGCTCTAAAAAATTCGGTTCCTAAGATCCCGTGTTGTTCTATCGGGAACGTGTCCTCTACAACGTGGAAAGTGGTATTGCACCCTAATATTCGTACATCAATATGACCTAGGGTGTAGACGGAATTCTCTGTTATCCCACTCAATCTCAAAATTCTGTCCACTCTTATAGTTTGGTCGGGCATCACGTGTGATCTTTTCATGACGTTAGGGCCAGCCCCGGTATCCAACATCAAGAAGAGCGACTGATCGTTGGGTTTCACCAGTTTGATGGTAGGAACTTTCATTGACCCATTTAACTTGACACTAGCGTCTTCTATTATTGACTTCTCCGTAATTCCATTGGGCGGTTCAATTCGTTCCTCTCGCTCCCGCCATTGTTCGAGAGGCGATAACCGTTTCCCGAATTAGATACGTTTGTTTCTGAACTTTCCTGAACGTCAGTTTTCAGTTGAGGACAATTTACGGACAAGTGGTCGACTTGCTTCCAGTATTGACAAATTAGGGCATTCTGGTCCCGTCTGTTGGTCGACTCCTGGTCGTTTTGTCCTCTCAATAGAGTAAAGCACCTTTGAGCTGTATGTCCAGTTTTCTGGCAGACTTGGCATACGACAGGCTCTCTCTTTTTCGTATAATTTCTCATTTCAGAGCATGAGGTGGCGGTATGACCTGGATTCATGCACAACTGACACTTGAGTTGCGACTTTATAGCGTACAAATCATCAAGAGCGAATTCATCGTCCTGTGCCACTCTCACTTTTTCGTGAGTGGTCTTGTTTTCATTGGAGGATACAAAATCAGTTTGCCTGGAGGGCCCTCCTGTGATTGCATAGCAGTTTGGAGCTTTGTGCCCCGTCTTTTTGCAGAACTGGCACGTCACAACCGTCTTCCTTTTGACACGTTCCAGAACTTCGGGACATGCATCAGCAATATGTCCTGATTTGCTGCAAAACTGACAATTCTCTATTCTTTGTGTGTCGACCGCATAGAGGTCATCGCCTTCATAATCTTCTTCTTGTGCTAGTCTAATCCTTTCGTTCCTCGTTATGCGAAATCTATCTTCTCCACCACCTGACATAACTTTATTTTCCAAGTCAAGAACCTGTTCCATGACGTTTTCCAATGTTTGATTTTCGTCCAAGAAATATCTTAAACGCTTTGTTAATCCTTTCGCGAAAGCCTCGACGGCCTCCCTTTCTATCTCGTCCTGGGTCGTCCATGGACATTCTATCCTATATTGGACTTTGTATGCATTAATTATGTCGAATTTAAGGTTCTTTATGCGATTATAAAAGTCTACGGTGGTCTCCTGAGAACTTTGTTTGGTGTCATGTAATGTTTTCCGTAAGTAGGCGACCGAATCGCGGGGAGTATATACTGTTTTTAGACTGTCTATCAGATCATTCACTGTTGCAAACGATTGTCCGCGAATCACGGACCTTGGGCCTTGCTCAAGTTTACTTTTGATCAATTTTACCAAATTTTCCTCGGCGTATCTCGGCAGCATATCGCGAGCTTCTTCACAACCCATGATGAAGTCGGGGAACGATTTGCATTGCCCATCAAAACGGGGAACAACGGCCAGTGCGTCTTTCAGACCCACTACATGTGCATTCGGCACGTGCCCAAAATGCTCCGACGTTGATTGACGTGATTCGCAGTACCCTCGATACCATTCTCCTCTTGGTGGGGAACGGTGAGCTGAAGGGGGTATATAATATTGGGAAGGTTCCCTGTCATTTCTATAATGTTCATTCCATGCTCGCGATTGGGGTACATCACGCCAATTTCCATAAGCAGACCGCGGGTCGCGGGAATCAATCGGATCCCGGATCGTTAGGTTGTTGATGGGTATAGAAGGAGTTCTATCGCGCGCATCAGTATTTCTGGAATACTCGCCGTTATTTCGCGGATTCCGGAAATTATTACGATCCTCGGATGTCATATATTGGGAGTGAATATATGGACTCCGATTGGTCCTATCGCGCGTATCAGAGTTTCTGGAATACTCGCCGTTGTTTCGCGGATTCCGGAAGTTATTACGATCCTCTGTCGTGAAATTTTGGGACGGTATGTAAGGACTCTGGTTAGTCCTGCCACGCGTATCAGCATTTCTAGAATTATTTTGCAAATTTCGGGAGTTGGGTCGATGAATCGGTGTACTATTTCTGCCGTTTGTTTCGAGAGGCGGCTGATTACCTGTAGTTGTCCCGCGAATTATTGGTGCATTTGGCATCATGGTACGGTCTCCATCACTGTTTGATGGCGAACTATCGGATGAATTCGACCTCGTATTATCCGAAATCTCACCGGAGGGTGATGGGCTATTTCTACTTTCGGAATTATAAGGGGGGCTAATAGTAACGGGATTTAAATTGCCTATTCGGCTGTCGCGTGGTTGGTTGGATCGTTGTCTAAGCAAGATTCCCTCCAATGATCTAGAGCGTGATACTGCATTGGGTCCGGAAACGAATGCGTTAGTATCACCGCACTCGCTCCTTGTCTGACTGCGTGTTCTAGGCATTTCTATTTAGGTTAAGGAAATTTTTATTTTTCTAATTTTGTAAGGAAATTTTACTAATTTTGTAACCAAATTATGAATTATTTTCGCAATAATTTTACTGACAACACAATTTCAAGAAATATATACGAATATTTTATTTCACAAATAAAATAAAATTCCTTTTGAATTTTACTAATTTTTGATAACAAAATGTAAATCACCAACTGAAAAACCTATCTAAACACAATGTATAATCAAATAAAAATTCTTTCGAATTATTTCAATTACATAAATCAAATTTTTCACAATACATAATCAAAAAAATAAAAATTCATTTGATTTAATATCAACAAATCACGTTTAGGTCGATATTATAATCTCCGAGTGGATGGGTTACTGTCTCTTCTATGAATCTATGTTGGACACTGTACTTTTCGCACGGGACAAATGGTTACGGGAAGATGGAATGCTGTTTCCCGATAAAGCAACTATATACATTTGCGGTATCGAAGATCGACAATATAAAGACGAGAAAATGAGCTGGTGGGATGATGTGTACGGCTTCGACATGAGTAGTATAAGAAAGGTCGCAATTAGTGAGCCTCTTGTTGATGTCGTGGATCCTAAGCAAGTCGTGACGAACGCCTGTCTCATCAAGGAAGTGAACCTATACACCGTGACCAAGGCTGACCTCGAATTTACCTCCGAGTTTCACCTGCAAGTGCGCAGGAACGATTACATCCAGGCACTAGTCACTTTCTTCAATATAGAATTTACTAAGTGTCACAAGCGTATTGGGTTTAGCACTGCGCCAGACGTACAGTACACCCACTGGAAACAGACTGTGTTCTACTTTGACGATTACATTACTGTGAAGAAGGGTGAGGAAATTTATGGAGTATTCTCAATGAAACCAAACGCCAGGAATTACCGCGACCTCGACTTCACCATCGAGCTCGATTTCAAGGGCGAGCTTTGCCAAGTGCGCGAGTCCAATACCTACCGTATGCGCTGATGCCCTGCTACCGAAGAGCCTTCTTCCCGCGTTTCCACGAGACTTATTGTAGTTGCTCGATTCAATGTGACTGTTCAGATCCGCGTGCTAAATATTCGGCAACCGACAACCAATCAAATAACAAAAGTGTTGTATGTAATGTGGACTTGAATACATTTGTAGTCATTTTGCTTGAGTCAATCTTGTTCTCATTAATTGATTTAAAAGACAGTTTCTAATGTCCGTTAAATTGGTTAAATGAAACTAAGATTCAATTGAAACGTAGAATTTATGCTGTTTACGTCCATGTTGCAGTTCACTTTTGTTTTTCAATTGTTTATCGGTTTCTGAGTAAACTGCGGATTACCTGGATCCGCGAACATCATTCTAGTTTGCCAATAAATATAGCTACAATGGCGTTTTTAGTCGGTTACACAACTGGATTTTTTTTCCTTTTTATTTGTAGTTCTTCTTTGAGTTCCAGAGGGCCATGTATTATAATCATAATTAACTATAAATGGTTGTATGTATAGTGGGCAAATGTATGATAATTTAAAAAGGATCAATCATACACACTTGCATATAACTGTATATGGTTATTCACTGTTGAAATCAATTATTAATTATTAAATTATTGAAAAATTGCAACTTATTTATCACGCCGAAATCCCCTAGCCTTGATCGTTTTCAACGAAAAGATATTTATAAATTTTGGTCTTGGAACTAACATACGAGCGAAATGATGACATCGTGACAAAGCGAAACGCGTTCTTTCTCTTCTCCGACAACTTATCGAATTAAATTTGATACATCGTTTGTAAGATTACGCATCGCCAAATACAGGTTTAAGAATACGGTTCGACGTTCGGTACAAAAATGTTATTTCAATATTCATCTCTGTTGTATTGACAAATGAAGTAAACGTTTCATCTAACTTTTTAAAGGTATAGTAAAGGCGTCATAGTAATAGCTAAAAAAGTTCAAAACTCAATTAATTTATAGTAATTTTGATTTTTATTTTTGTTGTATAGTTTTAGCAGCACCATCAATTTTACTTACAACGTTAGTTTTACAGGCAAACAGATTTACGTATAAACTCTAAGGTAAAGAGGGAAATTCGATTGCAGTTTCGAAACAAATGAAACGTATACTTTGTTATAAGTAATTCTTCCGATTTCAGGTAATCTGCACGAAATAGAACATGTCGTTTTGTAATTTTTCTGTATTAAAATTTGAAACAATTCATCTCTATTGTAAATTATTTTGCTTCGGTATATGAAAGGAAAGCAACCGAGTAAATATGTGTTTTCGTTAAGAAACACTTTTGAACAAAAGAAAGATGAATACAATTCATAATGTCTCATAGTATAACCTGCTTTTGACTTTGCTTTATTATTGTATTCTTCTAAATTCACATTTGAATCATTTTATTATTATATTTCTTTTATACTTCAACACAATATCAACATTTTCTGTTGTTTCTGAAAACCTATGTTCAATAATGTAGTAATTAATTCAAATTTGTAACAAAGTTAACAAACGATATTTATTAAAGCAGTATAATCATGTGATTTATAATATAGTTCATTTCTCTCATACAAATTTTCATTGTTTATTTATTTAAACGATTTTTCATTACTCTGAATGATCATATAGATCACATAGATCAATACAGATTAGTTAAGGGTTAATAATTAATTTATAACAAGTAATCTGTAAATAAACATTTTTAAATTATATATAACTTTATAATAAAGATAATACGACGTGGAACTCAAGAGGGTGTTCTGGTCTAAAGGTCCGATTTTACCTCATTTTCAAAAAAAAATTTATAATGAAAACAAAATATATTTTATAAAATAGTTATATGTTTGTATTCGTCTATTAATGGGCTGCAATTAGTAAAATTTTCAGGTAAAAAAAAATTTAATGTCCCAAATATAAGTAGGTAACAATTACTTTTTTAGGTGGGGTATATCAAGTCGCTTACAATTATCTCGATTGATTCTAATTGGACTAAATTAAAATTATAAAAAGGATTATGATACAAAAAAGTTAACACAAAATGTTTTCAAGTGTCTATTCATTCTCTCATATAAGAAAATACAGGCAAATGTGTCTGCTTCACTGAGAAAATGTGACATATCCATTACTTTGTATTGTTATAATACAAACACACATTACATCGGTTTTATTCAATTTCGAAATTTGGAATGTAGGCAGATAAAACTCATAAATCGATGTTAATAATCAAGTTTTTATAACGTTATGACGCCTAAAAATTCAACGGCAATGTACCAGGTACATTTGGAACATTCAAATATGGCACTTGAGCAGGTGACGCGGGGTAACCTGTTGGTAATGCTGGCGACTGTGGTGGACGCACTGGATATCCAGAAGTTATTCCACCTGGTTTTGTGACCTGAAAATAAGATTTTGCTATATTCAATATCTTCAATAATTATAATTTATTTATATTGTAATGAAATCATTAGTAAAAAATGTCATACAATATTTCACGATTTGTGAATTTAATTTTATAGATTACTGCTACGAAAATTAATATAAAAATATAAAAGATATTAAATTTTATGGGTTACTATTTGTGACTTCCATTTCAAAATAATAAAGTATTTGATTTAAAAATTAATAAGTATTATAAGAATTAGTACGGAAAAATAAGTAAAAATAAAATTATTATTAAAGAATGTTGTAAATAAAGAATAAAAAT
>JABFQK010000082.1:0-14601 GCA_022816885.1 Trissoscelio sp. ZL-2020
TACTTTTTTGTCCTAGGACAATTATTTTCATTTTTACCCTACTTTTTTGTCCTGGCTAAAAAGACTAATTTTCCGTTCCCAAAATAGGACAAATATGGCTTGTTTTCCGTGCACGTGTTACAAAAATTATATTATATTAATAAATGCTGAATGTTCTATTTTAAATAATATATAATTCAATATACACATTCTAAATAAATTACAAATTCAGAATTATACATAATTATTTCCTTTATTTAAATCAATCTTTGTTAATATAAAACCTTAAAAGAACATTGAGATTAAATAATCAGCACATTTTTAATGAAAATGAAAAACAGGAAATCATTTGTTCGTCAAAAGGTTACATTATTTGGATATGGATGGGTTTTCAATGACAAGCGTCAAAAATTAAAATTTAATTCAGCCACAATTTATGATAATTTTTATTCATAATATTTTTGAAGATTTTGTAAATGATACAGATTAACAAAATTGTAATAACAATATTATGTATATAACGAACAGAACTATTTAATTAATTAATTGAATGAATGATATAAGAATATAATAATATAAATAACGTAACGCAGTTTTTGTTTTAAATCTTCTTCTTTGTAATGCATAAACATATTTCTGTCTTTTTGAACCGCGTGACGTCATTTATGAATGACCTAAGCGTTGTTCAATGTTGACGTGACTGTCTATACTTCCTAATTTCATCCCTCCTTTTACGCTTCATATATGAGTGGAGTTTGGACAAATACTTTTCATAAGTACTGCCTATAACATTTCTCTCTACAAGTCGATCCACATAACACCCTGTAATAAAAATTAACGTAAAATGATTATTATGTATGTCTACTGACACATAATTGTAAAGTTATTATTTTAAAATTAACTCTTTGATGAGCGAAACTAATTTTAAGACTTTATGCGCATACTATTCATGCACATTAATAATAAAACATAGAGGATCATGTAAATATTTTTATACATCACACACACAAATATGCTTAAATTGGTTCTATATAGGAATCGCGTGTTAGGCTTATCAAAGTGTTAAATAACTTCTAAATTAATTTATAAAATTATTCAAATTTAAACTAATACTCTTCAACCTATCGTACTTGATTGCATCAAACACTGAAAAAGTTTGCTTATGTAATTTATTTTTTGATTAAACAATTGTTGTAGATTGTAAATTAGATTTTCAATGATATAGTAAAAATTAACTATTTAGTACTGTAGACCATTCTCCTTAATTGCAAATCAAATATTTTAAGAGGATGTTAAGATGTTAGTGTCCTGAAATCGAACTGAAAAACGCTTTTCATATCTTGAGAGCAGGAGTTTGTAATATTTTCCTTTCTAAAGACAGTTTCCGTCTCTCGGGAAGAAAATCGCTCTCTTGGGATGAAAATATTCAAAACTCTCGCTCCCATGAGACGAAAAACCATATTTTCGACTCGGGCGCAAGCACCCTTGTAGTAAAGTCTAATAGGTAATTATATATTTTAAAAAGGTATCGTTTAATCCTCATTAATTGAAATATAATGATCTATAGCAGTATTTTTAAATAATAAATTGTGGATAAAAACTAACGTGCTAGTTTTAGTATGGATAAATTATCTTAATTACATTTCATTATAAAATTAAACTTATATAAAACATAGGGAAACTATTTAATTATATTATTGTTAAGGTGATATATCAGACGATTTTTTCTCCATTAGTGCGAGAGAGATAGATAGAATGGAGCTCTGTAAGAGCGAGCGAGAGTTCCGTAATCGTCTGATATAACACCTTAAGTCATATCATATTTGCCTCTTGAAAGTATTTAGCTTAAAATTAAATATATTTCGATATTTTCATTATACTTTAAAATGTTTAATGAAAAAAAATCTATTATTCAAGAATAATTAATTTAATTTAAATCTTTAACAATGTTAATAAATATTTTTCATATTAAAATTTTACAAATTTAATAATTAATATTTTGAAAATGTCTGTACAAAAGAATTAGAATTATATACAAACTTCTTAGGACTGCATATTTTTCTGGTGAATAGGCTTTAACAGGAGAATCTTCAATTCCTGGAATTATATGATATTTAACTTTACTGACATCAATACATCGTGTAAGAACCTTTCGTATACCCCACAGCGCTATTAATAAACTTCTGACAAATCTGCTATGTGTGGGTTCGGTTTTAATAACGAGCCAAGTGTGTTTTTTAATAAATATACCATTTCCCAAATGAACCTGAAAACAAAAAAATTACTATGCCTGTCTGTGAGAACGTATACTTGTATATATGAATATAAAAATACATGCTTTTATTTTTTAACGAAATGAAATAATGTACTATCTATGCATTAGACGTGTAAAAATTATAGTACATTGTATATTTTATGTACAAACTTGAGATACAAATGAAATGTAACCTATATAATTATTATGATAGCCATTATTTGGGAAAGGTCTAAAATTCTTTGATGTCCTCAAAATGCTTCCAAATAATAAAAAGAATTTTTTTCTTTAGTTTAAAACTCATGTGTATCAAATTAATCCGTGCTTGTAAGATGATAAAGTTTTAAAAAATTATCACTTTAACAGCCCGAGCCTATTCCCACTCCTGCACTTGTGGAGCAGCGCGAGTGAGATAGAGAGTAAAAATCAGAACTGTCACTAACTGTATGGCACCCCATGTCAAGAATCCATCAAAAATAATACTTTTGCTTACATATGACTAAATAATTACATAAAAGTGAGGACAAAATTTCTTTCATTTGAAGAATTTTTATTTTGTACAAATTTAATCACATTCCTTGCTTTTATTGAAAGTTAAAATAAAATATAAAATTAAAAACAAATTATACAATATACGTTATAAACTACCTTTGCCTGCATTTTATCGATTTTCCTACCATTTTTATTTATCTTTTTGGCAATCTTTGTACCTCTACCTTTTTTTCTTGCTTTCAAATTTTTCGGGCAATTCCTCCATATTTTTCCCTTTGGACATTACTTTGAACCATTGGACATTATTTTATAACCCAAAAAATAATAGCACACTACGGACTTATCTTTTATTACATGCACACAGGCAGTCACTAATACAAGTAAACAATAAGATGTGATTGGCTATACCCCTAGAAAAGATATCTCGAGACGATTCGTGGCTTTGGACAAATAAAGTATTAATTGAAATTACAGAAACAATAGCCTCGATTTACAAATAATGACAAAATCAGAAAATAGCAAATAATGGGGGTATTAATACTAAGTTTTTATAACTAATACGTTCAAATAATATTCAGAACATGTTTATTTTATACAGTAATATTCTGAGCAGTAAGCACCTGAAAATTGTTATTCCCACATTAGAAATACTAATGTAACAATCAAATACTCTACAGAATAGCTTAAAAATAGGGGTTTAAAGCACTACTGTGCCCTCCAAATATAAAATTTTAGATTCTCTAAACGAACGAACATTAATTTTTATTATTTGGAAGCATTTGGAAGGGGGAGGGGGGGCGCAGATCTAAGAAATTTTGACTATGTCCAATTAACTTCTACACTAATATTTAAAAATTATGAATTTCTACTTTTTATTAAAAAAAAGAAGAACTATTTATGAAAATAATTACTTCATCACCAACTTCTTCATAGTTACTGTATTGTCGGCCTTCTTCAATATTATTTTGTCTCACTACAGGATGCTCCTTCGATATCACCATTTCTGCAGTCCTAACATCTTCCCTTGCTCTATCACTTTGCCTTGATCTGGCAACTTCTCTCGCGACAGCATCTACTCTTGCTAAAAAATCTTCCCGTGATCTAGCAATTCCCCCTCTTCTATTATTTTCCACATCTATTGAATGTCCTCGTGTTCTAGCCACGTCTGTTGTTCTACTACTTTCTCTTTCTCTAATATCTTCTCGTGATCTAGCAAATCCTCTTATTCTATCATTTTCCATATCTGTTGCATATTCTCGTGTTCTAGCCACGTCTGTTGTTCTACTACTTTCTCTTTCTCTAACATCTTCTCGTGTTCTAGCTACGTCTGTTGTTCCGCTACTTTCTCTTTCTCTAACATCTTCTCGTGATCTAGCAAATCCCTTTATTCTATCATTTTCCATATCTGTTGCATATTCTGGTGTTCGAGCCATTTCTGTTGTTCTGGTACTTTCTCTATCTATAGCATCTTCTGGTGATCTAGCTAATCCCCTTATTCTATCATTTTCCATATCTGTTGCATATTCTCGTGTTCTAGCCATTTCTGTTGTTCTATTACTTTTTCTATCTCTAGCATCTTCTCGTGATCTAGCAAATCTCCTTATTCTATGATTTTCCATATCTGTTTCATATTCTCGTGTTCGAGCCACTTCTGTTGTTCTACTACTTTCTCCATTTCTAGCATTTTCTCGTGATCTAGCAAATTCATTTATTCCAGTATTCTCTCTATTCCTAGAAGCTTCGATTGTTCTACCATCTTCTTCTCTAACACGTATACTTGTTTCAACTAATGTTATTATTCTAGCTTCCTTCCCTGGACTATCGAAGTTCTCTCCACCATCTTTTCTTAATCTAGCATTTTTCTTTTTTTTATTAACTGCATTTGCTTTAATGATATACCTCATTGTATCATTTGCTGCTCTATTATCTTCTTCTACTACTGCAATACATTCTTCCTCTATGTTGCGACTAGTATTTGCTTTATCATTTCCTTGTGCAGTACTTTCCATTTCATAATCTTCTATCCTACTACAAACACTCTCTTCGACGCTGATATCTTCTATTTGTCCTATTTTATTTCGTCTTTGTTCTATTATAACATCATTGCTGGACTTATTATTTTTTACTTTTTCAGTTAATCCTTTTTTTTGTTCTGTAGCCTAAAAACACGGATGATTATGATGAATGATTATTATGAAAGTTATGATTATACTGAAATTCAGTACATATACATATTTATAAATATAAATCTTCCAACTACTCTTCATTGACATATGAACGTGAATATTTGTTGCACATACACACACATATATATGTGCAGTTGGAACGTTCTCTGCAATAACAAAACGTAAACCTAAGTCGACTTAAGGGGAAGCACCGGTGAAAATTTCACTACCCTTTAAAATAATTGTAATGTTTTGAAATTTTAGTATGTTGTTTGTATCCATGAGACAATATATTGGACATAATATGGCACCCAGGAGGGGGGTCCCCCTTATAGAAAATAAATCAAATTTTGGTAAAAATGAATATTTTTTAAAGCCCATATGTACAAGTGTTGAAAATATTTTTTATTTATTTGTGTTTAAGGTGATTCTTCAAGCGGGTGTGTCGCTTCGAAAACGATTTAGGTTTAACTGCAATAACCACTGGACAGAATTACATAAAATTTTTTAAAATAAACGTATAAAACATGAGGAAATTTGCTGATATACATTATTTGTCATAAAATGGAGAAAAAATGTATTAATTTTCATATTTTTGTGTGTACATATTCGGACTCAATATCCCATAAAATCAAAATAAATAATTTTATCCTTCATTTGTTAACAAACAAACCATACCAGAATATTCTCTCATTTTTTTGATGTTGCTTTTAAAAAATTTCATGTAATTCTGTCCAGTGGTTATTGCAGACAAACCTAACTCGTTTTCGAAGTGACAAGCCCACTTGAAGAATCACCTTAAAGATTCAAGTCAAAATATTGCAAAATGTCGGAGGAGTAGCAACTTTTGTAAATACTCATTTATTCTCATAACAATTTAACATATTATTATGGTGCGTTTTATTATTTAAAATCCATGAGGAGAACAGATATATTCCTGAGCATTTACATTACTTTTCGACAACTTTTTTTTAGGTCAAAAATTGGCCAAACTTCAAACTTTGAGGGCTTTTTGGAATTTTTTTTCTGATTTTTTCCCCTAATATCATAAAATTTCGTTCACAATTATTAATTTTATTAATATTTAGTTAAAATTAATTATTTCCCACACTTTAACATATTTTTGCACTTACAATAGTTTATTTCATTTTGTTTCTTTTATTTATTTTTCCACTCCATGCAAGAAAAGTAGCCATTTTTCTTGCATTTATTAGAAAAAGTATCGTGTACGACATTTGGAAAAATGTTGTGTCACCAACTTTTTCCACTAGCTGTACTATATACTATTATTTTGGTACTTTTTGGTTTTACATTGTTTTTGTACTTGCACTCAATCTAATATTGTAAATTTTACTTATTTTTTCTATCCACTTTTACCTAAGTTTACCTTTTATCCAAAATTAATTTATATTCAAATAATGATGTTGTTATATAAAAGTATAATATTTTTTCAATGAAAATATTTTATACATCTTATTTTCAGAATATATTTTGATATTCTATGTTTAGGATAAATAAAACGAATGTAAAATTACCTCTCAGTGAAGGTAGTTCTAAATTTGACAGTCCACACATCATCACAATAAGGGCAAATTCATCGCTGTGGTCGTTATCCTTGTCTGTTGATTTTGATATCATCGTGTTGAGTTTGAACAGGGTTCGGCCCCGGATGATTTGTAACCGCGGCAAAACCATTCTACGCACATCGACGTGACTGATAAGTATGTAGCCGGTGACTTCGCGAATGTATTGGAGGAAACTGAGGTCGGCGGTGTCATTTTGGATCCACGTGATCTCCAGGTTACCATCGACGTAGGTACAGTTCGTGTACCTGTCTCGAAGGTTTCTGTAGTGGTGCATCTTATTGGATGGCACTGATAAGCGAGCATTGGTACCGATGCAAACTGTAACAAATAAATGAAACCAATAATTAATAACAGTGTTATATTTTAAGTTAGGTAGTTTATATTTTTTAAAGAACTTTTTCAGTTTTTGAGTAATAAAAATGTCCAGAACATTTTTTAATAAGTATTTTAAACAATTATTATTAATTTTTTGGTAATAAAAAAATATATTTCTAATTTGTACATTTACAGCACTTTAACATTGTAATATAATGTTTGAAATTATGAACGAAGTAATGCTTTTAAAAATAAGAAAGATTGAAATGCATTTCAAGTGAATCAAAAACTTTTCATAAAATTCCAGGTTTCCATGCATTTCAAAGTTCAATGGACACCCCGTGTTTTCAAGTTTTTGCATTAAAGAATCTTCAATTTTTAGAAAGTAGTGACTCGACTGTTTTGGTTATCATAATTTTAGCTGACAAATAAGTAAAAACTGCAGTTGAGTCACTGCATATTACCAAAGAAGTCAATTTACAAGACAATCACCTCAAAATACATTTCAAGTACTATAAATAATCAATTGAAAGATTATTGATTAGAATTTATTAAATCTTATTTTTCAACTCAACAGGTTTGAAAAGTAGCTATAAAATAATTCAAATCAAATTGCTTCATAGAAACTGAGATGAGCTCAAAACAATAATCGAAGAAACGGTCATAAAATTCAAAGAAACAGATATGATCGTGGTACACGACATCACAGACGGATGCTTCCCCAACTAATGAGTATGTAATATCGCAAGAATAATCCTTCGAGGTCCATCAAACGTAACGTTCATTAATTTTCCTATTCCAACGAACGCGGTCCTAATTAGGAAATCCCTGATAGAGAACTGGTCGATCGGGTTGCTCAACCGCCCGGGGGCCTCAGATAAGCCGCGGGGTTCGCGGAGCATTATTTGCTGCCGAGCTACGGTGACCTCGTCTCAAATATTGCGGATCGCTTAAATAAGAGGTAATAAGGCAGAAGAGTTGCGGCGCGTTCGCGCGAAAGGTAGGCACCGGTGAAACGCACCACCCACATCGTCGAAAGTGCACACGCCTCCGATATATGGATAGTTTTCTAGACCTGAAAACATAGACTTCTCGTGGGCGAACCACTTCCATAAAGCGTGCGACACGCGCACGACTAGTCCGCGCGATGCGGACCATCAGCAGTCGGATCCCGCAAGCATCTTACGCCAATCTTAAAATCTTCACTGACCTTATCTAATGGTACTTTATTTACTATTAAAGTCTTGTAAAGCCATTTCTCTTTTGTCTGAAATCAATTTCAAATTTTATACATCTGCGGAAAATTGGGTCCCAAATGTGACTAATACAAAATGATCAAAAATTTGTACACAGTGATTTTTCACTTTTGTTAGTAATTTTAAGGGAATTTCAAAATTAATTACAAAAGACAAGAAATTTGTTAAAAAATTATTTTTTTTTCTTATTTCATACATTAAAATAGTTAAAGTTATTATACGCAGTATGGTTGATTTAAGAATTCACTTTAAAACCATATATTTATGGTAAATGTTTTATCTAACAATATTATTATTTCTCAGTGTTTCCGATATGCTCTTAAATGTAATAACTGATTTTTTTTAAATTTGTTTCAAATTTGTGTTAGAATTTTAAATCTTATCAAAATAGATGAAAAGTTCTATAACTCAAATAATTTTTTAAGTTAAGATTTATTTATACGTAATTTCATGTACTTTTTATGTATTTTTATATAATTTCTTAAATTTAAGTATTTAAACAAGTGTATTTTTAAAAGTTCAGAAATTGTATGCTGAAATATTTGCATTCAAACTTCGATTAGCGGTATAGGAAATTGATACCTTCGATGTACATTTTGTTTAATAACTTCGTAATCTATACTAAGAAATAAACAAAAAACGTAATATATATGCTCCATATTATAGTATGTATTATATTCTTCTTAAAGTTTCAAAAGAATTTACAATAGCGTTTTAGAGAAATAAAATATTAGTCTGATCATTCTTATTAAACACATTTTAATTGCTAACAAAACAAGATAAATTGAAATACGATACAAAACTTAATAGAAAATTGTTTTAAACTTAAATAATTCATTATATTTTTGAAATTATAAATAAAAGTAATATATTTTGAAAAATAAATGTTGTAATTATTTATAATAACTGTTATTATAAATTAAATATATGATATCAAAAAATAAGTATGGTAATCAAATAATATAAAAATACAATAATATCCAAATAATATGTACATATTTTCATTTGTCTCCCTAAATATACGGCCCTCCATATGGGAACTACTTTAATTTCAAGAAAGTAATTTAAAGTCAATAAATTCAAGTCACTAAATTAAAGCCAGTTTTACTAGATTATTTCCTTAAAATCAGCTAAATTGATAAATCTTTGTAAATTTATGGGAGTTGTCTATACATGTATCATTATAATACTCCCTTTCTTCACTTTTACGGGATCAGTATTATAAGACTCCCATTGCCCTGTAACTCCCATAATAAATTCAAAGGTCAGGTCTAATGCCGTACTTTATTTAAATTTGACAGTAAGTTTTATCTGCCGTTGTCGATAATTCATCCAAACGCGCGGAGAAATTTACGGTCCCAGTGTCGGTACATGGGCGTGATGTAATGTCGCGTTGATTTATTGCAAAATAATTTTGCTTATAATGGATTGCGCAACAGTTTCGTCACAATGCGTTCGGCATTTATTGGACTCGGAAACGTCTCGTTCGGTGTAATTAAGCACTCAAATTGCGATCTCGTTAGCTTTGTCACGACCATCACGAGACAATTACTTAATTATCCACTAATTATGGAGACCAATGGAAAGGTTACTTTATGACGATAAATAAATGATTTTTGCGGGATACGTGTCGATTCATTAAAAAAGGTCACCGCTCCAACATGGCATTTCGCGTCTACCTGTCACAAGTGGCAATGCATTATCCCGCGGCTCTTCGCTACGACTTCTGTGCCATTAGTAACTTGGCAACACGCGTTCCGCGGCCTTTCACGGCTCCGCAGCCCCAAGTGACTTGCATACTTTCGCGTGTGCAACAATCGTCCGTCGATCATCGGCCAAATTTCTGCCTTATTTTTCGTCCGCTGTGATAAATCTACTTGACAGATACATTCCCGATGAGATCCGTTGGATCTCATGTGAAACAATGACCGGGAAAAATTGATGATCATTAGCATTTGGTCTTTGGCGAATGCACGCCGTTCCTGGTTTTGTGTCGGCACGATTTATCGAGATTTCTCATTGAGTATTCATATTTTTCATGTTCAATTTGAAAGAATTGTATGAAAATAACTATTTATAAAAGGAATAATGATGATGATTTTGAGAGGATGATTAAATGAAGATGGATGTAATTTATAATGTTAATAGAATGTCGAAATTAGAATATTTAAATTACGATGAGATGGGAAAAATTAAAGTGATTCGAATTGGAATTATGAATTATATTTGAAATATATATGATTACGTTATGAAGATGATTTGTGAGAGGATGAGAATTGTATAATACATATTTAAATAGAGAACTCTAATTAAAGATATTTTAATAAATAATCGATGGCAATGAGGATAATTAATTGGAAGTGCAGAACCTGTAATTACCAAATAAAGGTAAAGAAATGAATATTAAAGAACCGGAACATTCAAATTACAATATTATAAGAGAAACCATGGTGAGGAAAATAAGAAATAAAAATGATGAAATGAAGACACTTATTGAAAATGTTGCAATAAGAGTAATTAGTTCAATAAGAAATTTATTTTATGAAGATTATTAAACTGTAATGTGAAAAAATACCAAATTTTATGAACATAATAGAAAATTATAAAATGAAAGTGATGAAATGAGGATAATAAATTATATGTTATTAAATTATTAAGTTATTATTACAATGTAATAATTATTAGATAGAAATTGTGAAATTATAAATACGAATTTTCAGGGTTGTGTTGCTATTTTTTTAAAAAGTTACAAGTTAATAAATTTTAATTTAAATTAGTTAAAAAAGTACATACATTTTAAAAATTGTTTAATTAAAAAGTTACTTTTTTAACACTATTTTGCAAAATGTAATTCAAATCAAAATCAACTATTTATGTATAGAAAAATTTATTTTAAACATACTTTTATCGTCAGTATTATACAAATTAATAGACAATGTCGTGTACTGTACTAAAATGTCTATTATTACTGTCGACATAAATATTAACTGTGAAGTGAATTGGGTAACACAACACCGCAAAAGAAACAGATTTTGGATTCTTTCAGACTTTTAATAATCATAGATTATAATGGTGTCAAGTTTAGTTCACAAACAAGTTTAATCAATTTTATGAGTGAAAAACACATAAAAATGTATAAAATGTACATTATAATTTTTGTTAATATATACAAAAATTAAAACGTAGTTTTTTATTAAAAATTAACTATTTTTATGATGTCGATTAACTTTTAAATTAACGAAGTTAATGTTTTTCATTAGCTTCTCTAACCCTGCGAAATTTGATAAGCATTTTTTAAATTTTTGATCAAACTAATCAAAAACTATTCTAAAAACTACTCTCAAAAACTATTATTAATTTTAAACAAATAATTTAAATTTAATTCCGTAATTTTAAATAGTGAAATACTTTCATGATATATTTGAAATTAATAAAAATTCTAAATTTGTTTTTTATAAAAAAACAAAAATCTTTTATTTGTTAATATAATAACTATAAAAATTGTTTCGAAACCCATTATAAAATAACGAACAAAACATAAATAATTAAAAAATGATAAACCGACTTTTTCGGAAAAGGATTTCGAATGTAAACAGACCGGTTATCCTTAACCGTACAAACCAAAATGGATTTCAATGTACAGTGGCAAGAAGCGTCGGAAAAAAGACAAATTGGCATCGTAAAAAAGCGCTCGTCGCAGTACGACGTTAATGTCTTTACGTTCCTGCGCGTCTAGTACTTTTTGCGTCAGGGTCTTTGTCGCAATGCGCGCGTTTTGCTCGTCTTTGTCCCGGCGTATTCCGCAGCCCAGAGATGCGTCGGCGATAATCTGAGCGGGCGATCGGAATTATACGAAAATAATTGTGCGGCATGCACGCGGCATAAAGGTTCGCGACGGTTGTTCGTGCTCGCTTCTTTTACGATTACGCGTCTTGTTGCGCGTACCTTGAAGAACGACAAGCAGAATACCGGGTGCATCATCGACGTGCACCGCGAGGGCGAAGAAAAAAAATGCCAGATGCTCGATCCGCGAGCAAATGCTGTGCCGCCATCGGTACCTGTTGCGTGGCGCCAACATTGATAATTATCATCGATTCATCAGCTCGGATTAATTTTTTTTTCTTTAGAATAAATGGCTTCTACATAAATAATATTATCGTCACGCGTTATCTTAAGATAAGCAAAACTATTTACATTTGCCGAATTTATTATTAAAACTTTTTAGTCGATCAAATATTGATTTTACATGTCGCCAATCGGTGTAATTAGTCCGCAGACAGTTTTAAGTTAATATTAAGAGACGTCGACTTTGATTTACGACGTATTTTCTTCGGTTTTATTGACTCTTTTTTGGAATTCGATCTGTGTTTAATGATGTTGAAATAAAGTTGTAGGTTCAAGGGGCTTTTTTTCTGCTTGGATCAGTACGTACAGTGAGCCGTAATACAAGGGAAATTTATAATATCGACTTATCCAATTCGAGAAAAACGGTTTCGAATCAGCACAAGCGTCTTGTATGTAAAAGTATGTCGTTTCTTATTTCTGCCGGAACGGTTGCGTTAGTGTAACGTTTCTTCGTGGGGACTTTATAAAGGTCTGGGGGATATTTTAAATTCAAATTGAGTTATCGGTCGTTGCGTACAAGATGGATAATTTTTTAGTTGAAAATCAAGTTATTTACATGGTTTTAACAAACATTTTACTGAATAATGTTGCATAAAAAATACAGTTTAATTAAATTTTACATTCCCAAATTATCCACAAAAAAACGATTTTCAATTTATGCATATAAATTTTTTCATTCACTCATACATTAAAAAAGATTTTTAAAGTTTCAGTTATAAAATAGTAGTTGGAAACTGAACTCTTCAATTTTGATAAATTTAAACCCATAAATTTTCCCACTTCTATTCGATGAAATTAATAAACCTTCCACTTTACATAAAAACAGCCTAAACGATCTTAACAGTTTCTCATGCAATATTTTTTTTTTTCGTCGAAAAAACGTGCGAAATAACAGGGAATTGATTTGGTCGGCATAAATCGGCCGCGCGTTTTCTACGGACGGTTTAAAACGTCATAAATTCATCCAAATTCGAACACTTACGCCGAAAAGCCGAGCAATTTGCGAAACCATCGCGTCACGTCGGTTCGGCATAATCACACGTTATTCGGGCCGGTGTGCCCCGGCCTGGCAGCATCGCATCTCCGACACTTTTAAGACGCTGCTTGCGTGTCGACCTTCGAGCCTTCGAACACCGCTGATTATAGTACTCTTTTCTCTTCCACGGACTTTCATTATGCGTTATTCTCCTTTCTCAACATTCATTTAAACATGCTCGGAGATAAAGTTCCATTATCCGAGAATGTATCATGACAAGGATCGCGCGGTAATGGGCCTGTGTGTCCCACTGTGTAGGCGCGGGATTGGCTCCCATATCACACTTGCTCAACATTTCGTGTCCAAAAGCAACATTACTCTTACTTGTGATAGAAACATTATTCCCCGCGCCAGCATTTCATTCGATTCAATAATGGAGATTTATAGTCGCTCAAACGTCTGATTTATCGCGCACTCGTGAAATTATTATCGCCCGAATATTCCCACGACGTAAAACCGCAGTTACAAAAATACCCCAAAAGTGTTTAACTTTATTTCCCTTTTTATTTACAGTTCATACATTTCCATGACAATGAGGTGCTGTGGGGATTACGATAAATTCAAATTTGACTGGCACTCAAAGTGAAAACTAATTCGTTCGGGCCATCAGCGACGTTTTATTTTATTTTACGCGGCACTTTAGGAGCCCAATAAAGGGCGCCAAAGTAATACGAAATAACCGCCAATGGCAGCGTCATTTATTCGAGCTCGTAAACATCGATACCGCCGTCTCTATTTCGTCTAGCTTTCGATCTATCTGTCGACTTTTTTGGCTGTTTCACTACCTCGGGGCAAAGTATTTGGTATCATAAAATGCGGGGTTTAACCACGAGTTTTGGACTAGGCGCGCTTAAAAGCCGGGCGGAGATGGAAAAAATGGTGGAGAGCAATTTGGGAGACGACCCAGTCGAGTGGCTGGAACAATGGCCGAAGTGCAGTACTCCAGGACACGACAGTTATTTCGCAATAAAAACGCTGATGAAACGTATTAAATTTGGTCTTTGAATGTTTCGAAGATAAATCAGTCAGAGAGAAAAAAATTAACTTGCAGGAAGACGTTTAAGGAGCTGGGTGTTTCGCGCATCATCGAGGGGCTGGGCCCGGCAATAAAACGCATCAGCGTTTTGTTTAATTGCGTGTTTCAAATTGTTAAAGTCCGTGTTTACGTGTTTCAAAAGTGTCCATTACGAACATTTTAGTTTGCAGTTTTTGTTACAATGAATGGTAATGGTTTTTTACATTTAGAATTGTCAAATTTTAGTATGCAACTTGAAATAAAATAAAATAAAAAAGAATAAATTGAGGTATGCTGAAATATACTGAAAAATCGAATTTAAACAAATTACATGATATATCGTAAAGCTTACGTTATAGTATGTATTAATGTAAAGTT
>JABFQK010000083.1:0-14575 GCA_022816885.1 Trissoscelio sp. ZL-2020
TTTGTTGGAATGGATAAACCCCTAAAAAATAAGGAAGTTTTATTCTTTATAATTATTTATTTAGATGCAATATTATTGAGATAATTGACCCTAAAATGTGTAAAAAATAAACTTTACTTGCGAATTACAGCGCCATCTATCTCGAATTCAAAAAAACTTTTCGAATAAAACCTACATAATTTTTAGCGTAGAATCCGAATCTGCAATAAAAAATGGGGGTTCCCATTTAAGATTTGAAAGTTACCCCCCGCCCCACCCCCAGGGGGTGGAGGTAGGGAGTCAATTTTGGTGTCATTTGATAGCTTTTTTAAAAATATCAAACACGTGTTTCAGCGTTTCTCGATGCAAAGCGTAGTTTCCGAGATATTTGACCGTCCCGGAACTTTTAGGACACCCTGTATGATTTTACTTTTAGAAAATATTGCTCCAATTAAATATAAAATATGAATAGTTAATTTTTAATTTACTAAATAATAATTTGATTAAATAAAAAATTTTTGTAATTTTAATAAATAAATACATATTATTCAATTGTATGACATATTTTTATTTCCTTTTCGAATAATAATTATATCAAATACAAGATTTTTAATACTGCACACAATTATTACAGTCCACGCCATTGGTTGGAATAATATACCCTAATAACACGGTTTGCATACAATTTATGCTAAGCGTCTGCATTATGTGTCCGCATTTTCACACAAATTTTATATTAACAGTTTACCCAAAACTTGATAAAAAAAATAATGTAAATTTTATGCTAACAGTTATTAATATGTAGTTACTTCGTTATTAAATTATAATTAACTTTTTCCTTTTGTCCTTTCCTTTCACTATTTAATATTAATTAGAGTGAGAGAGAGATAAAAGTTCAACATTTTTTTCTGTTATTAATTTTCAAACATGCCAAAAGATTGCACCAATTTTGTAACATATTTTTTAGGTAAATATTAAAAGATAAGCTTCAAATTTGCAACAAAATATACTTCATTTTTAACTTAACTATGATGTAAACTGTCATCTCTCTTGCATGAAATTTTTTGATCTAAAAATTGTCTAAAATTGTATTGTAAAAAGATGAGGTGTAATTATGGTGCAATTTTGGTACAGTTTTGGTGTAATTTTCATTGGTGTTAAATTGGTGCAACCATAACCGAATTGTATACCAAAGCTTACACCACAAATACACCACGTTTGCACCAATTTTACACCATTTTTACCCCCTATTATGAAAGCTAAACTTTTATTTTCATACTCGCTAAACAATTTATACCATTTCCCTCATTATTTAAAAAGAAAAAATTAAGTGAAAAATCTAAAAAGACATACAAATATTATACCAGGCGCAAAGTTTAAATTAAAAAATGTGGTTATTTGTTATATTTTATTATTAATAATTTTTCTTTTTTTGGTTATATATAAACTTTACTCTGTATTTTTTATAACTTGGAATTTAAATATAAAATGCGATACAATATTATTTTGTCGTATAAAATTTGTCTTACAAAACGAGCATTTATGTAATGTTGACATTTCCTGAACAAACAATTTTTTCGTTATATTTTTTATTAAAATGTTTTTTTAAGCTATGTATTTTTGAAAATATGTGCGTTCTTCATAAGTCGTAATGAATTTCACTAGAAACATAAATCTTAATTATTTTGTTTAATTAAGAAATATATACCTTAAAAGTTCTAGAGAATTGCTCATATATTGTTCTTTTTGTAATATAGTTTCCACAATGTACATAAATTGAGTCGAATTTTGTGTTTTTAATTCCACGACTGACTCAAATTTTGTACTTCAATATCTCGAACACTCGTATTTCGAATATTTTCCGTTCGTTTAATCTCGTCGGAAAATGTATTAAATCCATGTAGCTATGCAACTGAAACAGTTCGTTTACACTTCATTTTTGTAGATAATGTAAATAAAAATTTCATATTCAAAAAACAGAAAATTTTTCATATTTCCGAGAATTATAAATAATGAAATGACATTGTGTTTAGTCGTGTAGCAATGAATCTGTTACTGTTTACATTAAAATTTATAGATGTCGTTTTAATAATACAGTTTATAGGCATTTCATAAAATAATTTATAGTATTATAAAATTTAATAATAACGCAATGTTTAAACATTTGAATGAAATTAATAAATATTGTATTTTTTGTATTATATTATATTATTTTTTTCAAATATTAATAAAAAATTAAAATTTGTTTACTAAAACATTTTTCAATATGTATGAGCAAATTATTCATACTAAAAACAATTTAAAAACTGCAAAAATTGTAATCATCTCTGCAATCTAATGGTACTAATCATACTAATGATATTAATTGAAACGTAACGTGAAAACTTACAAAAGTTTTATATTTGAACGTAAAAGTGTCTTTAAAAAGAAAAGCCCCATAAATTTAGAAATGAAAGAATCTTATTAAATGCATAATTTAAACCCGATGATGCGCATCAGTCCAAGATACTTTATTTCCAGATAGTATATATTTATAATACTAATTATTAAGATTTATTTATCATTAATTTTCTAAAACTCTGTTACAAAACAGGGGCGATTTTCCATTTACATTAATATAAATATTAATCCATTTTTAATAAACAAACAAGGTTTACCTTATTTTGGAGCATGAATAATGAAACTTTTTGTATGGAAAAATTGCGTATAAAGTCAATGTAAAAGTATGCTTTTCTGTTAGTCAAACAATAATAAAATTTAAAAATTGTATAAATATTTCATTGTAATAAAAATAAATTCAGATTTTTTTTACCTACACCTTATTTTATATAATTGTAAGATAAATATTCTGCACTGTAAATATGAAGCATCTCATTTGTGTATTGTGTAAAATGAATAACATGTTACACAAAGAATAGGTAAATTCATGCTGAAATACACTCCAAACAAGTTAACACAAATCTTACACAGTAATAATGTGTAAATAATAAAAATAATAATTATTCTATACATGTACATTTAAATGTATTATAGATGTTATTAATTTGAAGTAAATTTAGTTTAGCATTGATCCCAATATGCAATAAGGTCAAATAAGTTAATTAAATATGTGAAATTCCGTTAAATGTGAAACACTGCATTTGCCCGCATTATCCTCCATGGTGTCAAATGCGGTCGCATGTGTTAATCTTATGCAAACAAGGTTATGTTTGACATTTAATTTCGGCAGCATTTCTTAATAATTTGAATTTATTATTTGTATAAAAGTTAAGAAATATTGGAAACTCTTGTGAAAATTAGTCGAAACTAAAGATTTTGCAAAATTAAAATAAGTCGCGTGCCAAAAAAGGTAATGTTTTTAATAGCTGCCCGCATTAGTCGATTGACACTTTTTTCTTAATTTACATTAAATGTTAAATTAATAATTATTTTTTGTATATAACCGACACATAAAATAAAGCTAAGGTTCTCAGAAGTTTATATAACACATCAACTTTCAATTATTTAATACATTAACATTATATTTTTACAAATAATTAGATGGCAAAAATTAGATGCTCTGATAGCTAGAATTCAATTTAAAGATATTTTCATTATTATCAATAATTATTAAGTCAAATTTGGTTCAAATTTAGTTTTTTTTATATTAAAAATACGGCTAATAAGTTATTTATTATAAATAATTTTTCATTTTTTATTTATTACGATTGCCCGCATTAAACTCCTGCTCACATTGCCCGCCGCTCCCCTATATACTAAAATTGGTTATCTTACGTTTTTATTTTTGGAAAATAGTATAAATTTATACCCTAGTATTGAGACAGTCTATTCATGATTAATTTATATGTTTTTATTGTATTTTTTGATCCATTTGGCCATCATTACTCCAAAAATTGTAGTTTAGCTGAAATCAAGTCGAATCGCATTAAAATATGGATAATAGTTAAAATTATTAAAGAAAAGAATTACCCAAAATTTAGGCCTGAAATAAACAGAATTTTTATTAAGTTTAAAATAAAATAAAAAAGTGAAATACTTATCTTGTAAAAGGTTTTGACATTCAAAATTAAACTCCATTGATACAGCTGTTTGCTGGATTATATTTTTTTGGGCAAAAAAGTTTTAAAAAAAAGCCTTTTTATTATAAAAAAAATAAGACCAATAAGGTCAAATAATCCTTAGGGATAAATTTTAGGCTCATCTGTAACAAAAAAGAACAAAGTTAATTTGAAATAAACAAAGAACAAAATGTAAATAAAAGATTGAGGTTATGTTTTAGGCTAAATAAAAGAAAAAGCAAAAATATGAATTTAAAAATGAATTTAGAGACTCGAAATCAAATTAAATTGTTAAAAGGACTTACCTTATGATTAAAATGATGTAATATCGGCCAAAAATTGTAAAAGAGTCGACGAACAAACATTTTTTTTTTTTTTGTAGAAATATGGCGGTGATTAAACTTCACCCTATGCCACTAACAGGTCTATAGGTTCCAGTTGGAATATATGATATGACGGTCTCTAATAACACATTGCGTCTTGTAAGGTTAACACCGCACCACTCAGTGCAGCCAACCCAAAAGCATGCGACTTCATACTAATATCTCATTATCATTTGCGAAATCTAGCAGCAATTTGTAAATCTTTACGTTATCACAGAAAGCCAACATATGAATATCCTTAGGGAAATTAGGATCTAATTCATATAGCCTTAACAATAACTCGTCGGATTTCTCACCAATCTTATCGCAGTGGAAAAACTGGTGATCAATATCCTGTTTTACCGACCCACATTCACAAGTTTCATTCTCAATTATATATTTACGAGTTAAGTGAGATCTGCTCCTAGTGTGATTCGATCTAATTCTCAAAATAAAGCTAATTAACTCCCTGCTGTAGTCTGCCTTCATGTACCAATGGTTTGCCAAAACTTTATCTCCAACCATGTCAAAATATTTTACGCCTTTATTTCTGCCTTCATTCTTCAAAAACAAAGCCGAATCAGTTACCAATTCCCGTCTAAGTGTCCCAAAAAGATTATGGAATTGAACCTTTTTGATTATGATGTTATCTGAGTTAAGGGATTCTTTAGCTAATTTATCAGCCGAATCATTCCCATGGATACCAACATGACCCGGTACCCATAAGAAATCCACACGACCTCCTTGCTTTACGATGGATAAATAAGTGTATTTTATCAAATAGATATATGAGTCAGCTTTTCCCTTGCCATCTAAATGTTTTAAAGCAGAGAGAACACTCAGAGAGTCGCTTACAATAGTACTATTTTTTATATCTTTGTCGTAGATGAAGTTCAGGTCTATAATTATTGCTTGAGCTTCCGCTCCAAAAATAGTTGAATGGTCGTTGATTCTACCCTTAAATTTCCAGTTCATTTTGGGACAAAAAACACCAAAGCCTAATCTATTTGATTCGGGGTCAAGGGAACCATCTGTAAAGAAGATTACATCATTTAGTTTTTCTTTCTCTATAAATTCTTCAAAATTTCTGTTAGCAATTCTTTTCAACTTTCTCTTAGCTGTCGGATTGTTTTTAAAGTTAGGCAGGAAATCCAGAGCCTCGTTAGTTAAGATGTGTTTTCCCAGATCAAGGAATCTCAAATCATACGGAAAATTTAGTGAACCCGGTAAATTATTAACTACTACATTATTTAACATTATATCCAGAGATTTAAAGCACTCAAACAAATTTATACTCGGTTTTTGTGGAGCTATATTATATTTTAAATTAAGGGTTTCCAATTTTTTCTTAACTAAGTTGTTTTTGTGTGCATAACTCTTTACTATGTATTTTTTTGTGAAAAATGTTCTCCTCAATTCTAGGGGGGGTTCAGCTGCCAAATCTAAGATTACATTAGTGGGTGTGGAATTCATCAGTCCTAACGAGGCTCTAAGCGCTGCAAACTGTATAACATCTAATTTTCGTTTAGCTGATGCGCAGCAAGTTCCAAAAACTTGTGAGCCCCAATCCAAACGACTTCTGATTAAACCTTTATAAATATTAATTAAAATACTTGGGTGTGATCCCCATTTTAGATTAGTAAGAGATTTAATTATCCCAATTAATTTCTTAGCTGATTTACTTATATATTCTATATGTTGGTTCCAATTTAAATTATATTTTAAATAAAACCCCAAGTATTTAAAGCAATCTACTAACTCTATTTCTTTATTATTAATTTTGATTTTATTCACTAAAGCGTTATATCTGAAGTATTGGTTAAAATGAGCAAATAAGCAAAGTTTGGTTTTTTCTGATGAAAGTTCTAAATTTTTCATATGTAAAAAGTTGATTATTAGATTAATTGCAATGATTAAATTATTTATGATTTCCTTCAAAATTTTACCAGCATAATAAATTGCTATGTCATCCGCATATTGTATAATCCTGATTCCCTCAGGAAGTATACGACTAATTTCTCTAATATAAATATTAAAGAGAATAGGGCTCAGAACTGATCCCTGAGGGAGGCCTTTCGTTGTCATTCTACTGTCCAAGTTTTCCCCTTCAAGAAATGCTGTAATTTTTCTTTTTTTAGTGCAATTCAAAATACATTCAGCTATCTTACATGGGATCCTAATCTTCCAGAGCTCCTTATATAATAACCATGGCGAGATGTTGTCGTAAGCACCCTTAATATCCAAGAATATTACACCTGTTATAGCTTTCTCATTCATGTTATCTGCGATGTCCATAGTTAAAGTTGATACTGCGTCAAGGCATGAATTCGCCCTTCTAAACCCCGTCTGAGTATGGGGAACAATCTTGTTTTTTTCCGTCCACCATTCTAGTCGCCTCTGAATCAATTTCTCAAAAAGCTTGAACGTACATTGTACCAAAGAGATTGGCCTAACATCCTCACTATTACTTTTTGGGATAAAGATGACGAAGTAGTCAAGCCAGGAATCCGGAATTTCCGCATTACCTAAAATGGAGTTAAAATAAGAGAGAAGTTTGTTATGGACCTCTAGAGGTAGTCTCTGAAGTATGTCAAATCCAATAAGGTCCGGACCAGGAGCCGATTTGGGTTTAAATGTGTTTAAAGCGTTTTTGTATTCTTCAAACGAAAATGGCATTAAGAATATTTCACTTTGTATCGAATGGTGAGGTTGGTAATCTATAAGATGTCTATCGAAATTAGTTTCAATATTCAAATTATCATGAGGGTGGGCTAATTTGTTGTATGCCTTATTAATGTTATTTATATTAATTATGTTTGATTCCTTGAAAAGATTATTTTTAGTTATTTTATTTTTAAAGTTGTTGGCAATATTCCAGACCACACTGGGATTCATATTCCTGTTGACTGATCCAGCAAAGATTTTGAATTTTCCGAGCCTTTTTTCTTTAAATTTTTTCTTATTATTGTTTTGAATATTGTAAAATTTCGCTTGGTTAGCAATAGTTCGGGTGTCTTTAAATTTTTTAAAATTCTCAATGTTTTCATTAATCCACTCATCACATTCCTCATCCCACCAGTATTGCGTAATATTTTTAGATAATTTGATTGAATTTTGAATCCTGGCACCCGATTCAATTGCAATTTTTTTTAATTTTTCTATAAATAACTCATAATCCTGTTTATTTTCAAGTCTCAACTCCAACAATGCATCACAATTATTTTTAAAATTGGACCAATTTATTTTATTAGTGTTTAATTTTGGCCTAATATTTTTACACGTTGTCATAATATTATTAAAAGAAAATTTGATCGGGTGATGGTCACTCATAAACTTACCCTCCATTACTTCCCAGTTACAAATGTCCATTAGGTTGGAGGAAATCATAGTTAAGTCCAGAGTTGACATGCTGCTTAGATCCATGGATGACCAAGTGCACTCATCATTATTTAGCAGAAAAAGCTCAGAATGATCTAAAGCTCTACCAAGTTTATTACCTTCACAGTTATTTTTACCTGATTTATCCCAATTAGAATTTATGGCGTTAAAATCACCACAAACTACAACATTCTGAAGAGAGTCGCAGACTCCAACAAACCTAATCCAGAAATCATCATTTGTGTAATTATTGTTTGTTCTAGGAGGACTATATACCAAAACAATGTTATAATAAAGAGTGTTACTAATCCATAATTTAACTATTATAATCTCTATAAGGTTGATCTGACACAGTTTAATAAAATCTTTGTATTTATCATTAAGAAACTCGTATTTAATATTTTTATTGATCAAAGCGGCTATACCCCCTCCAGGTTTATTTTGTCTTTCCAAAGAAATTAAATTAAAATTCGGAAAACTGAAATTATGTTCTGGCTTTAAATAAGTTTCTACAAGTAAAAATATATCTATATTATGATTTTTAATAAAAAAATTAAGCATAGGAATTTTATTTGAAATAGAACGACAATTCCATTGTAAGATATTTAAATTTCTGACACTACTTCGATTCATTTGTGGGTCTGCGACTCTCCCCGAGAATGGTTCAACCCTTGTTGCGTTTCATTTATTTGTTTCAACCATACATCGTCGTCCTCTAAATTATTCAAAGTTTGTTCATTTGAGACTTCGAAATTCATTTCTTCGACATCTTCAGTACAAATTTCATCGTTAAATTCCTTATTCTTACATTTTTTGATTTCTTGGCATTGCAGATTCTTAGATTCAGAGATTTCTTCCAATGGATCTCTGGATCTTTTACCATTATTCACCAAACCTTCCTCCGGATTATCAGTCTTTCTAATCTCAGTAATCCTGTCATCAACTTTGACGTGTTGTAACTTTTTTTCTTCTGCCATTTTTTTCTTTTGCTCTCTTTCTTTAATCTTTTCTTTTTTGATTTTTTCTATCTCCTCTTTTTTCTTTTGAGCTTTATCAAAAAGCACTTGCCAGTCCTGTTTAACAACCTCAGCATAAGACTGCTTCGGCTTCTTTTTTGGCTTCGGAGGAACACCATCATTTTCATTTACCATGTCGAGTGCTACCTTGAAACTCACATTATGAACAGCCATGGTCTATTTAACATCTTTTTGAAGCTGAAAGATGGGGCATGTAGTGTCCCATACCGCATGATGTGTATTCTTCAATCCATGCCTACAACAATTAACACAATTAAAATGTTCACTCTTGCAGTCAGTGCTACCATGTCCCAATTCACCACATTTACCACAAACTCTGTGACTATCATCTTTTTTAACACGACAATATTTCTCAATATGACCATATCGCAAGCAAAAACCACATCTCACAGGTTTCTTAACGAAAGGCTTTAGATAGACAGTCAAGGCCCAAAAAGTCGCTTTTTCAGGTACCTCAGTCGTGTTGAATTTAATTTTAAAATTAGATGTCGCTTCAAAAGTTTTAACCCTTTTCCCATCACTACCTGTTTTAAAAACCGCCCGTTTCATTTTTTCAATCTCGATTATTTCGGGAAAACTGCCCTCTCCTTTGTAGGGTCCAATCCAATGTAGGATGTCGTCTTCAGTAACCGATTTGTCATCGATTCCATAGAGCACATATTCCTTATAGAGTTTAAAATTCGGAATAAATGCAACCCATTTATTCCAATCAGACTTTCTATCTTTTTTTTGATTGAAGGCAGAAATAAACCCATTTGCAGTTTCATATTTTGAAAAACTCACCTTAAAACGATTTTTGCCGATAGGCTTCAAATCATACCCCTCGTCCACGAAGTCAGCCAACTGGAGGGTATCAACCAACAATTTAGCAAATTTAAATGAATTAATTCCCTCCCCAGTATCAGGTTTAATAACCTCACTTTTTTCTTTTCCGTCAGTTTTCTCCAAAAACACAAGGAACGGACCCAAGTGGCCTCCGTCATAACGCAAAGCTTTTTGTTTTTCATAGAACTCCATGTTGAGTTTTCCCGCGCAAACAGCGCAAACTTTTAGGTTAACCTTTGTCTGAATGTTTTATCAAACTACAAAAAGACAAAATAAGCTTGAATAATCAATTGCAGATAAATCCGCAATTCACTCTAATCTCTTTCCGTCTGCGAAAGATCTTTAAAATAGTCGGATACTATCGAAATTCACTTAGCCAAAACACAGTAATCAAAACGCGTAACACGCCATATGCCTTTCCAACCGGAAGTGGACAGAACTTTTTATAAATGTAAACAATAACATATATCTCTTATTCAACATGGATTACCAACTTTTAAACGTTGAAATTTGTAAGTTTATAATTGGCCTAATCGTCTAAAGCGGGAAAATTTAAAATATGAAATGATGTTTCTTTTAAGATCTTTTAGATCTAGTTTAATTCTGTAAAATAAATATTGAATTTATACTGAATTTTTTATAAAATTTCCAAATTTAATTGCAAATAATTATGAACAGTTAGTTATAAATAAATTAATTTTTATTTTTTGTTATAAGTTTACAAGTAGGAAAGAATATTAATAATATTAGTGATTTACTTACCCTTCAAATTGGATAATTATTTTACAAATAATCTTACAACCACTAGAATATTTCTCTATGAAATTGAAATATATTTCAATATGAAATTGATTTTGTGCATAGGAACTAGCGAAGAAAATTTGTTTTATTATTTGTTATAACCATCATCATTACATAATGTATTTAATCTTTACCGTAGTTAATGTTTTTTGATAACTAAAATAAACATTTTTTACAATTAAACATTTGTTGAATCATTTAGTACATATTATAATTAACTGAATGCTATATATGTGTATAATGATGTAATATTAATTAGAATTAGATAAATGACTTATAAACTAGGGATCGTACAAACTTTTAAGCAAACAAAATTTGAATTATTCGAACAGAAATAATCTTAATTGACGAAGAATTATCTATAAAAAATACTGACTATTTCAGTGTATGAATGATAACATATTAATAATATAAAATTCTTTTTGTGAACATTATAACTGAGCTTTCGGGTATGGTGACTGTTAGTTAGTTTCAGGTTTTGACTTTAAACTGTCACGTTTTCCGAATTTGCGGAGTATAATGTTAAGTGTAACTGTGATAGACTTTTGGTAAGCACTAAAATGATATTCCAGAATAAACCATGGGAGAAAATTAGAACACACGTATTCATCTTCGTCTTTAATGAACTGTGTTTCAAAATTTTTCTTCACATTCTGCGATTGATAATAGTAGTTCATTTTAATTTCACCTGATATCTCACAGAAATAGTCAGTATATTGACAAGGATTTTCTAAGCCAACTGCCAAATAAGAAAAACCACGTGAATCTGTGACTTTACATCCAAAAATTCTCCAATTTACGTTCACGTAGGAACTTAAATCAAGGTAACATCTGCGTTCCAATGCTTTTAGATCCCTGAATACATGAGAAAATTTTAACGGAACCTCTTGCAATGTAGCACCTGAAAACGACATAATAACGATTTTACTATTAATTAAATTCAACTTTATGATACTGATTATAATTAAATTAAGACAAATTAAACAATAAGTTCAACTTTAAAAAAGAATAAATTATAATTAATCAAATTCTACTTTAAAATTCTGTTGATATTTACTCACATAAATCAATGCCTTGAAGGGGATTTGTTCTTTGATCAAGAGCATCTAAAATCGCCCTAGTAGCTTCTTTTTCCTTATAAATCAAACAAAACTCTTCTCTGAGCGTCATTTCTCTGTAATGTTCTGCTACAAATGTCGCTGAAGTCTGCTTCAGCTCAAGACAGTTACATTTAACCGCCAAAATTAGTAATTCAATTGCATTATCCTTTTCTATATCTTTCGCCAAATGTAATTCACAGATTCGCTTGAGATTTTCATCTGAGTACTCATGAGCAAACAACAACAACTCTTTGCTGATGTCTTCTGACTTAATTTCACGTGTATACAAGAATCGCAAGAAAATTTGGAAAATGTCTGCATTAATTTTCGGAATATTAATGCTCCTGCAGTTATTATCAAAAAATGTCTTTGCATATCTCTGTGCGAAAACTGAATTCTGCGAGCAAAGTATGATTTTGTGGCCCTTAAAAATAGTATCACCAACTATAATATCGATGTCTGACCCTTTTGAAGAGTTGTAGAATTCTTCAAAATTGTTAGGAAATTTGAAATGGTCGCAACCGTCCATTTTCAAATATCTGAAAATCAAGAAATTTTTTAAATTATTTGAAATAAAGTTTTGTTAATGGTTTAGGCTTATAATTGTTTTATATATTTGATATTTGAAAAAAAAAAACAAAAACAAAATAAACATGGTATTTTTTGTTTACACATATTCCAATATTATATCTATATATTATTAATATTATCTAATTGTTCTTCTATATAATTTAATTTATAACAATATCATTTGACCAATGGGAACCAAATATTTGAGATTTTGATGAGAAAAAAATAATCAACATGATATGAATACTAAGTTATTAGCGACGTTTCGAATTCTTCGCAGGTTTCTTATCAAGCTTATGAACAACTTTGTAATTTGATTCTGTGATATAATTCTTCATAGGCTTGATAAGAAACATTCGAAAAGTGCGAAACATAGTTAATAAATTAGGAATAAAATCATGTGTTAATTTTGTTTTTCATTTATATCTTAAAAACTTGCTCTCCATTGGTTCAATAACATTTTTACATGTAATTCTATATATTTATATTAAAATTAAAAATAATAAATAAATTGCATTGTAGTGGCGTTTTTTATGATTTTGATTCTATTTATTATTTGTATAAAATGAATAATTGTGTATTATTGTTTACACAAGTGATAAAATTACTAACCTGCCAAATACTTCTTAATTGCACTCTTTTTCAACCTCAAACTAAATATATTTTTTATTGTTTGCTATAACAGAAACTAAGCTGTCTATATATCCAATGCGAACTTGTCGATGTAAAGTGCAAAGAGAAAAGAACAAAGAAATGGATTTGCTCTCAACAAATACCGTAGGTATACATAACACGGCGTACCAACTGGGAGGTTGGTATCATTTTTTACAGCAAAGTTTTACGCGGGATACTTATGGCGTGTTCGCAATCTAATAACATTATTAGAAACTAAGAAATTTTTATATTAAAAAAGGACACACAATTCAGTTAAAATAAATGCATTATTTATTTATAAAATTAAATTCTTAGCTTCTAAAAACACTATAAGATAACAATATATTGTGAGGGTCTGTTCTTTTCTTTCATTATTTAATACGAAATAGAGGGAGATGGAAGTTCCGCATTTTTTCTATTCTGAATTTTCAAACATGCCATTAGTAAATTTAAAATAAAACATAAATAAATTATGTTTTCGGTAATTCATAACTGTTTCTTTGAAACAGTAAAATAAATGATTATACAATCTGTTTTTTATTAATTATTTTCAACGAAAATGCATATATAGAAAAATCTAGATATTTCGTTTTAAATTGTTAATAGCTCAAACATAACATTAATTCGTCATTTTTTGTTTAAACTTTATAACAGAATTCTTTCAAATTTATAATTTTCATTGTCAATTTATAATAACAAAAACGTTTATGCATCTTTTAAAAAAATCTAAAATTTAAAGCATAAAACTAAAAACAACACTTAAATCAAAAAATAAAAAATGTAATGGAAAAAGGAAAATCAGAATTTGAGGAGTTTTTATTTATTAATTAAAGAACCTGTAAATTTCGTTGTTGATTCGCATCAACAAAATGCTGAAATCATAAATTTGCTGGAACGCGCAAATCAAGATCGAACATCAACAATACACAATAATATCCAATGTTTACATATTTTTATTTGCATATTAAATGTTAAAAATCGCACCAAAACTATAAAAAGTGTACACAATTGAGATTCGTAATTTAACTCTAAACGCTATATCACAAAACCCCATTAAAATCCATCTGGAATTACTACAAAAACCACAAATTGAAAAAAATAACGTCACATGAACGAGTTCCGAGAAGCGCTGAAGCGCGAGTTTCTTAGAATTCGATCGCGCTGCATAAAAATTTTCAATTTGTTGTATTTATGATAATTCAGTTTAGATTTTGATGGGTTTTTGTACTACAGTATTTAGAATTAAATTACGAATCGAATAAATGCACTGTTCTTATTTTTGATGCAGTTTTTAATATTTAATGTGCAAATGAAAATATATAAACATTGGATGTTATTATGTATTTATATATTATAAAGAATTATTTAGTCAAAATAATGTCATAATATTTCACTATTTGTGAATTTGTTTTTAAGGATTAATATTTAAAAATTAAAATAAAAATATCAAAACTATTATTAATTTTTATGGGTCACTACTTGTGACTTCCATAACAAAATTAAAGTTTATATTGATAGAATTTATATATGAATACGGAATAATAAACAAAACATAAAAATAAAAATATTATTAATTAATGTTGTGAATCAAATATAAAAATAAAGTATATAATAATGTCAAATCAACAATATTTTCGTTTCGTCCTTTTGCAACTCGTGGACTCATCAGTAGGACGAGTTGCAATTATCCTATACAAGTGTATTATCTAAATTATTGAGAATATTTATAGTATCTCTCAATTCACTAATCTATAAGAAAGGCACTTGAAAGTGACATCTATATTCCAATAATATGACAATCAAAATTTGAA
>JABFQK010000084.1:0-14563 GCA_022816885.1 Trissoscelio sp. ZL-2020
GATATATTCTGACTTAGAACAATGCAAAAAGTTAATATAATTTTTAATTTTTTGAATCTCTGTGCCGTCATTCTGACCATACTAATACATTATTCTGAAGTTAAAACAATATTCTTGTTTCATTTATCAAGTCGTTCGGTCGAACGACGTGGCAAGAGTACGCAGGACACGACAGACCGAAACCTTATTTACGCCTCTCCTAACGATCTAACCTTCCTCTAATTAACTATGTAGGTTCTATAGATAGAACAATGACTTTAAAAAAGTATAAATAATCGTATTTTTATTCGTTTTAATGTCTACTTACATAAATTCTGAATTTTATTTAAACTTTCTTTGTATTTTTTCACTTTCTGTTTCTTGAAAAGTTCGATCTGTCACTTTTCTGTTTCCTCACGCTTTTTATTTTTTATGATGACAGATATCGGCGTACTGTTCCGAAATTTGCCACTGAGGGCAGCACATTCCAGGATAATTTTATTTAAATTTGTTGATTCCTCACGGTTTGTATGACAGAATACTGACGTATACGGTTTTGAATTGAATTGATTGAAAGCTGCTACGGAGGGCAGCACATTTCAGTATAAATATAATGTTTAAATTAAATTAAATAAAAAACAAATTAAACAATTAATTTAAAAATATATGATAGAATTAAAAAACAAATTCAAAGTTGAAAAGTTGATCGAGATCTGATTCTCGATTAATTACGTTAATAACAACATTAACTCTTAGAAATAAATGGATTACAATTTACAACAAACAAGTTTATTATTATGATAATTCAATACATTTTTACATGGTTGTCATTGTCTTATTAATAAAAGAAGCAATATTATTCGTATACACTGTAACTCTCAAAGAATAATGGCAAAAGTCAAACTACAGAAGAGGAGAAAAACTAGCGAATTTAACAATAAGATCTGATCTTGATTAACTACGTTTAAAAACAATTTTATGTTAACATTAACTCTTAGAAATAAATGGATTACAATTTATAACAAACAAGTTTATTATGATTATTTAATACATTTTTATACGGTTGTCATTGTCTTAACATTTAGAGAAGCAATATTATTCGCACACTGTAACTCTCAAAGAATGCACCCCCTCATGGCATAGGCCGAACTACAGAAAAAGAGAAAACCTAGCGAAAAAAAGGTTTATTGATTGAAATAAAATTAATAATAAAGTAATTGATTGAAATTGAGAGGAAATTGACAGAAGGTATATTCAACTACACTAATATTTTTCATATTAAACTTGAGAGAATATATTATAAATTATATTTTATAATATACTCTCGTGTTTAATGTGAAAATATAATAATGAAGTTAAATCTACCTTCTTATGATAACATTTTAGTTAATTATTTTATTATTAATTTTCTTTCAATCAAAAAACTTGCTTTTCGTCAGTTTTTCTTCTCTTCTGTATGATTTTTGCCACGAGGCGGCGCATTTTTCGATAGTTACAGTGCGAACTAATTCATATTATTGACATAAATAAATGAAATTGAAATCTTTAATTCAAACAAAATCAAAAGAATCAGTTTATATCATAGCACTGGAGCCTGCGGCTCCATCCGGGTTCTCATCATCAAAACTACGTGGACGATTTTCGGCCTCCATTAATACGTCATCTTCGTTGATTATTTCTTCTTCCTCCTGTTCTGCATTCCTCCCGCGCCGTCCACCTCTTCGTTTCCCAGAACCATAAAAATAGGATGCGGAAGACAATTGATACAAAAACCGCATAAAGCGGAACTGTTGTTGTTTGTAGAATCCAGCTAAAAATAAAAAATATGTTTGTATTATATGATTTATATTTTATATTTATAATTTTATATTTTAATTTTTTTTATATATAGCAATCAATATTTAAAATAAAAATTTCTTATTAATCATAAAATAAAGTTTTTAATATAATAAAAAATATATATATACGATAATAATATGATGATAAAATGATGTATTATGTTTTATCAATTAAAAGATATCATGTAAAAGGTTTCTGTGCATTTTCTTTTTAAATTTAGATAAAAATTATTTTCTAAATAAAAATCGTATTTTAATAAACATTTCTCTTAAATCAATGCATTCTTTACTTTTAAATTTTCACTTTTTAATTTTTTAACACTGCTTTTATAAATTAGTACAAAGTTTAATAAAATATAATTTAATAATATAACAATAAAATAAATAAAAACAAACTTTTAGAAATAAAAATTACATATTTTACTGTATGAATAATTATTGAAATTAATAATTAATAATATAATAACAAATTACAAAAGTAAATATTAAAAAAAACTGATTTTAATAATTATAAACAACAAGTATAATAATAAATTAAATAAAAATAAACTTTAAAAAACAAATATAACATAACATATTTTATTCTATGAATAATAATTATTAATATAATAAAAAATTATAAAAATAAATACATTAAAACTCGATTTTAATAAATATATACAATGAGAAACAAAAATGTAAATTATAGAAATAATTATTTGAAAATAAAGAAAACTAATTACAATTTTTTTTCTGAAAATTATTCGCCAGATTAAATTTGACACCGGCACGACGTTGTTCTAACGCGTGGCGTTGCACTGGCCCACGACGCTGATATTCCTCCTCAAAGCTACGATGCTGTTCAAACATGCGGCGCTGTTTTTCTTCTTCTGCGCGACGCTGGTACTCCATCATGCGACGCTGCTTGTTTTCTTCTGCGCGACGCTGCTTGTTTTCTTCTGCGCGACGCTGCTTGTTTTCTTCTGCGCGACGCTGCTTGTTTTCTTCTGCGCGACGCTGTTTTTCTTCTTCTGCGCGACGCTGCATTTCTTCTTTTGCGCGACGCTGCATTTCTTCTTTTGCGCGACGCTGCATTTCTTCTTCTGCGCGACGCTGCTTTTCTTCTTCTACGCGACGCTGCTTTTCTTCTTCTGCGCGACGCTGCTTGTCATCTTCTACGCGACGCTGCTTGTCATCTTCTACGCGACGTTCTTCTATACTACGCAATTCTGCGCGACGCAGTTGTTCTTCCGCTTCCAAAATTTCGTCATCGAAGTCCGACAGATCGTCTACATCCATCTGAAATATTATTGAAAATAGATTTAAATTATTTTACATTTATTACAAAAACATAGATTTTTAAAATAACTTTTTTTATATAAAAATATTTAATAAATATTAATTTAATGAATTGTTGAGTATTTCTTTACTTATTAAAATAAAAACAAGACACAATTTTTATTTTTTTTATTATAAAAAATTAAATGTATTATTACTTACCTTCGTGTTCGTTTTTTTAGCCATGATGTTCAAATGTTTCAATGAATATTGAAAAATTTGGTTCTTTTTTTAAAGGTTTTTTTTTTTTTTTTTTTGAAAAGGTTTTTTAATAATCTAATATAGGCCAGATTACCTATTTTCGACTTCAATTCTTAATTAACAATAAATTGAGCCAAAGAGATAATAAACACTGAACTAATCCGAATCCGAGGATAACAAAAGAATGACTCGACGTTTTTGGCGTTTATACGACATGTAGAAAGATCAGTTCACTATCGATTATGTAAGGCACGAAAGCAGTGACACCTAGACTGTTTTATACCAACTAGAGGAGAAACGAGCGATTAGGGCAGCATATTGAACGTATCCCTAATTGATTAAATCATCGCGGATGCGATTAATACTAAATTGCCGAATGTTTTTATATATCGAAATTTTCATAGAAATAATTCCAGTAATTTCTCGAGGAAACATTTATATGTATTTTTTAAATAAAAAACCAAATAAAATGTCGAACGTACAGTCTTGGAAATGTATGTTGGCATTCAACTCCTGTTGAATCGAAATCTGTCCTTTTCTATCCCATTAAAAAAAAGGACGTGAATATCGAAAATAATAGTGTTCGAATAAAATTTCTTCCAGCATACATTTCCAAGACTGTACCAATAAATATTTATTCGACAAATAATTGTCGGTAATATCGTGTACCGTCTATATCGGTATTATTTTTATCAAAAAATTTAGATAGATAATTCCTGGGGGCCGATTCTCAAATTTCACGTTCGAAGCGTGAGAAGCGAAACGTCAGAATTTGAATGTATCTTATGTACGATGGTAACAGGGATACGTTCACAAATTCTTCACGTTTAGAAACGTGAGATTCAAAAACGGCCTCCTGTCCGAGTTCATATGATCAAAGCCACATATCCGATAAAATACGAACTTTCTTATACCAATGAATTATATTTAAAATTAAGTTGTTTTTTATTTTTACAGTATACATTATTATTTTAAAATCTTTTACATTTCATTGATATACAAAGAATATAACTTTCAAGAACAACATTATCCATCATTATAAAAAATATTTTTTTATATAAAAAAAAATAAAATTAATTCAGAAATTTATATTGAAACTAATTATTTATTTAAAAATATAAATTTAATTCACTTGTTATCCGTAACACTGACATGTTAAATGTGCTTCGTAACCTAGTTTGGTTTTTTGCGTGAACTCAAAAATACGATTTACGAATACGAAAAATCGTATTTAATTAGTCGAGTTACTATTGGGGTGTGATTATTAAGGATTATAAGTTGGATTCATAACTTGAATTAGTTGTTGCAAGCAATTTAGGTATCTATTTGAATTCATGTAAAATTAAATAATAAACTTGAAAACAACAAAAAGATTGTTTATTAATACAAAATTTAAATCTAAAATGATAAATAATGTTTGTCATTCAAATTAATTTGCCAAAATGCTTTTTATGAAATATGAAACTTGTTAAATAAAATAATTATCTTGTAAATAAGTCAAAGAATTCTGTAGGTTTCATTTGTGATATATATTTATTCTTATTATTTCTTTTTCAGATTGTCCCGCATTTACTTCATTTACTAATAGTAAATTAAAAAATATACTATATTTATTATATATTTAATTTGCTCCAAGATTGTTGTATACAAATCCATTGATTTTATAAACATATTCTTGTTGAAGCATTAAAACTTGCTCCGGAATTGTATCGATTCTCGTTGAAGCATTTTCATATCGCTCCAAGATTTTCGAAATCTTGTTGAAGCAGTATACCTCCAAGTTTCTGTTATAGATTCTTGTCGAAGTATCATCTAAATATTGTTTATTTTTATAGAAAGTTAAGTGTGTTTAAAAATGGAGGAATTTTTTTTAACTACTAGATTAGAACAAGAAGATCTGAATGACATTGAAAATGGCATAGGTTTAACAGAGATGCACATGGCTTTATTTAAATATATGATGAAAAATGTTTTAGGTTACGAGTCTCAGTCAGAACGTATGTGGATGGATCCTGAGCTTATTACTCCTGTGCCTGAAAATACAGATTATATACAGATTTTATACACTCCAGGGCACTTTGTTTGTTGTTACTACGACACAAAAGTTCTTTATATTTATGATTCAATAAATGCTGGCAAATTAACCAATGAATTGAAAATTTGTTTAAGATTTCTTTTTCCTTACATTGATCTCAAAAATGTCAAATTTCCAAAAGTACAACATCAAAATAACTCTATAGATTGTGGAATTTTTGCGATAGCATTTGCAATTTCTCTGATGTATGGCATCAAACCCGATAAAGTTAGATATGATCAGAAATTAATGCGACCACATTTGAAGAAAATCTTTTCAACATTAACTATTGAACATTTTCCTCAAAATTCTCAATATACCAAACAAATAATTGTTCCTTTGAATGTTGCTTTACAGCGTCGATATGAAGCTTTACGATTGCGATCCAAACGCATTTTTGATAAAAGAATAGTTGATGTACATAAAAAAACTGAGATTTGCTCACTTTCCAGTAATTTGAAGGTACAACCTAAAATTCTGAATTCAAATTATGACTTAGAATTTCCTTCTTTGCCGAAAAATCATAGTTCTAAAACAGAAAGTACTAGTCAGCCTGAAATTAGGGATTTAAAAAACAATCATAAAAAGAAAACTGAAAATGAGCTCAAATCAGTAGATATGAGCAAAGGCAGTGTTATCTCTAATACGGTAACTATTAATTCAGTAAATGCAAATTTTCAGTTTCAAAATAAAAAATTGACAACGACCACAAATTTAAAAGTCCCTACTTTAGTAGACAAAGAAAATCGCGTTTCATTGAAAAGGAATTTGAATATTACTGAATATAATGATTGCTGTTCAAAGAATAAAAAAACTAATTTTAAAGATGAAAAACATGCTTCTATTCTATCAACTCGTAAAACTCAAACAATTCAGCAGCTCAATGAACATAAAAACATTGTTGAAATTAATGCAAATGGAAAAAATGTATGTTCTAACAATTTTTCCAATAACTCGACTATAAATACGTTAGAAAATAGAAAAATAAGTCAATGTTTTAGTGAAAATGATGATTTTGAGATTAAAGCGATGGTGATACAATCAACGTACAGAGACAAATCTAGTCCTACTGAAATCCCTACTATTGTTCCTAGTCAAAGTAAAAACAGTCAAGAAGAAATTGATGAAAACGATGTCATGCATTTGGTATCATTAGAGAATCAATGTAACTCGAATAATCCAACTAAGAAAAACAAATCTAGTTGTGATGAAAGTCAAAAAGGCAATTTTCTTAAAGATATTAATGATAATAATGTAAATGTAAATGGTAACAATCCTACTAAAATTTATACTGTTGTTTCTAACCAAAATGAAAAAAATCAAGAGAAAATTCATGAAAACGATGTGATAAATTTGGTATCTGTGGAGAGTCAATCTAACTCCAACAATCCAGTTAAGACAAATAAATCTGGTACTGATGAACATAAAAAAGTCAATTTTCATAAAGATATTAGCAACAATAATATAAATGTAAATGGTAACCAAGTCATAAATTCAGTACGACGAAAAAAAAATCTTACCTGGCAAGGTTTAAGAAAAGTACCGTTGAATAAAATTAATGAAACTGAGAAACAAAAAATTGTAAACGGTGAATGGATCGGAACTGAACCCATGACGATATTTACATCCATACTACATAATAAAACATCATATTTACCTTATGATCCTATAATTTTACAGAACCCCGAAAGGATCAAATCTGTGCCACCTGGTCAAAACTATATCCAAATTCTTCATGGTACAAATCATTGGATATGTACCTACTACGACAGACATTTTCTTTACGTGTATGATTCCTTAAATTTATGTCATTTAACAAATGAACAAAAAACTTGTGTTCAAAAATTATATCCACATCTAGAAGAAAATTCAATTATATACAGTAAAGTGCAGCAACAACCTAATTATAGCGACTGTGGAGTTTTTGCTATTGCATTTGCTATTTCACTATTCTGTGGTATTAAACCAGATACAGTTGTTTATAATCATAGGTTGATGCGCAGCCATTTAATAAAAATTCTGGAGCATCATTTGTTAGAACATTTCCCTATTGAAAATGATGAAAATATAGGTAATGACGAATCCAATAAACAAGCTAAACTACAATGCGAAACGGAAATTGGAAAAGAGTGTACCATGTTTCCTGTAATTTATAAGTCTTCTGAAAAGAGTGTTCAAAATTGTTTATCCAATGAGCTTGAGAATAAAAGTAAAAAAAGAAAATCTTTGTCGACTTTAAATAATACTTATGAAAACAAACGAATTAAAAATGAAAAGAACACAGTACGTACCCTTGACGTTAATAATAAATATAGAGTTCGTAAATATTATTATAATCATAAAAACGAGATTTTAAATAAAAAGAGAAATACATATCGTATTAAGAAACTTCAAAGTGATTCCATACTGTCAACGTTTCAAATTTTAGAGTATTCAGAAAGTTACAAAAAAAATCTTTTTGAAAAGATGAGTGCATCTAAATCTGTAGTAGATAGCAGAATAGAAGTTGAAAAAATAATCAAATGGTGCCTAGTAGGTAGAAAGAATTATATATGTCGTTTAAAAAGAACTTTAAAAACTTTAAATAGAATATCAGAAGCAAACATTACGAAATTTGAAGCTACGAAACCTAATATTATAGAAGATAAAATTACTGCATTATGTGGAATTTCAAAACATAATGCAAATTCCGAAGCATACTTTATGGATACAGCTTATAATCTTGACTCTATAGCTTCTTTGAATGTACATCCAATACATCAGATTGACTGTAAAGATAGTATTAAACATATTTTACAGCAAAAGAAAAACAAAAATAATGAAATTCCTATGAATAACCCACAACGCACAAATCTTATGTTAAATTCCGCAGGAAAGGTTACAAACATTTTACCTGCAACAGTGCGGACAAAAACAAAATTATGGGAATGCGACGAATTAATATGTAAGATATATGATACAGATTTAATTAACCATTATGAACAATTTCTACGTACTATCAAAAATCTTGATTTGAAGAATTTAAATGAATTCACTAAAAATTTAACTTGCAATGTTTCTCACTTAAATCCTGCAAAACTTGGTCATCCATATAGTTGTTACGTAGATTTCAAGTCTTGTAATTCACAATTTATTTCTACTTTAGTTCTATCACCACATTTTCCGAATGTTAGGTACATCAAAAAAATAGTTTATGATGTTAATTCATTAGTAGAAAAAATTAAACAGATGGATAAAGCTTTCAATGAAGTTGATGTAGATTATTTAAAATCAGAATATGTTAATATCAAAAACAGTTTGAAATCTACAGAACATGATTGTAAAGAAATTGAATTAGATGAAGATAAAATAATGACGCTTTATTCATCAGCATTTAATAGTTTATATAAAAAATCAAAGGATGTTGCTAAGTATGCATGTATATCATGCGAAAAATTGTGTTACCAAAGAGATGTTCATGATTATAATAAATTTAGAAATCCGTTGAAAACAAAACCTTGGTTAGATTTAATGAAATATTTTAATTACCAAAATACTGATACAGATTACGTATGTACCTATTGTTTAAATAAATTTCGTCAGAATAAAATTCCTCCTACATGTATACTTAATAATTTAATCGTCAAACCTCAACCAAAGGAATTATTAGTTTTAAATGATTATGAAAAACTATTAATTCAACGAGCAAAAGCGTTTCAAGTTGTTCAGCGAATGAAGCCTGTATCCAATAAGAAATTACCTTCTAAACATATGATCCCCAAAGTTAAAGGTCGTACTTTTCATTTGCCTTTGCCTTTGGAAGAAACACTGAATAAAATTTGTCATCCATTTGAACCTATAAATTCTAGTCCTGAATTGTATATATTAGTACGAAGTTTACCAAATAAATCAAATGTTATATTTGAAAAACTGATAAATGTAAATAAAGTTTTTGAAGCATTATTATGGTTGAAAGCTAACAATCCAGAATATAATAACATTATTTTACCAAAAAATGCAGAAGATTTATTGACAAAAATTAAGCTTGATGATTCTTTCTATAGCATTATAGAAGATGAAGATAATAAACACTCTGATACTGAGGAGATGGTTCAAGACAATGGAGAAACAAATAAGGAAAACAATATGAAAAATGCTATGTTAACACAAAAACATGATACTGATGACTTTTATGAACAATATACTATTTATCCAGTTAATGAAAACAGAGTTAATGAAACTGCAACAAATCTTTACCAAATGTTGAAAATCTACGATAACCCACTAGATAATAGGTTAAAAGTTTTAGATTTATTATGCTTCCCTGATTTATATCCATATGGAGAAAATGGTCAAAAATCTTTTCGCAATACTCGATTAAGTGATTTTGATTTTATTAAGTGTAAATTGATGTCGAAACATGCAGAATTTCGACTTAATATACAATATTTGTTTCATTTACTCAACGATAACAATATTCGTCAATTGAAAGCTGGTATTTTTCATAAAATGAATATTACTAATCCGCGAGAAAAATACACTGCAGCATCATACTTGAATTTACTGTCTAAAGAACAATTAGAAAGTAATCTCAACACTGTGTTTTCTAGACTTCGTAATACTGAGCAATATTGGAAAATACCAAGAAATAATCTTAATTGTATGATTGATAATTATGGACCAGCAACGTGGTTTTTGACTCTGAGTCCAGCAGAATGGTTATGGCCCGAATTAATTAATTATATTCGCGAAGTTAACAAACCTAAAATGGATGAAATACCTGCAAGAGATTTAATTGCTGCTGATCCCGTATCAGTTTCAAGATTCATTGATAATCAGTTTCATGCTATGCTTGACTTTATTTGCTCTAACGATAATCCTTTGGGAAAAATAACTCATTACTTTTGGAGACGTGAGTATCAAAGCAGAGGAACACAACATTTTCATCTATTACTGTGGGTGGAGAATGCACCTATTTTAGGAGAATCTTCAAATGAAGAAGTTGCTGATTTTATACAAAAATATGTTACCTGCAGAATCCCAGATAAATCCGTGTCGCCAATTTTACACGAACGTGTAATTACCCATCAAAATCATCGTCATAATTCTTATTGCCTTCGTAAGAAAAAGACTACAAAAGGATTCGTAACGGTTTGCAGATTTGGCTTTCCGCGTCGTGTAAATGACAAACTATTTTTAAGAGATGTGGTAACGTCTATTGCAGGTAGAAAAACCCTACAAAGTCGAAGTAGATTATATGATTTACCCAGAAGTGAAGAAGAAAAATGTATTAATGATTATAATCCAATCCTTTTAACGGCTTGGGAAGGAAATATGGATATTCAATTTTGTGGTGATAAAACAAAAATTATCAACAAGTATATAACTAAATACGAAACTAAATCGGAGAAAAGTAACATTGCACAGGATCATTTTAAAAACATTACTTCATCATTGTGTAGCCGTTTATGGAATTTTTCATTACGTGCTTTAACTCACAGAGAATGTGGAGCTTTAGAAGCAGCTGATAGTTTATTAGGAATATCACTTTATGGTACAGATTCTAAAACAACAATAAGATGGATAGATGTTAATGAAATAAGGAGTAAAAAGTTAAAAAATCGAGACGATATTGAATTATTAGATAAAGAATCGACTGATATTTTCTGTTCAAATATGACCGATGATTATTATCCTCAACGACCAAAAGAGTTAGAGTCTTATTGCTTATATGATTTTATTAAATGGTTTGATCATATAAGGGATAAACCTAAAGATTCTACTAGAGAATACTACGTTTTATTTAACAAAAGTTATATTAAAAAACGTAAAAATTCATGCCTTGTGAATCATTATAAGTACAATGTTGAAACTTATCCCGAAAAGTATTATCACAGTTTATTATTTTTATTTAAACCTTGGAGAAAGTTCGAAGATTTAAAGAATGGATACCTAACATACAGAAAATCATTTGAGAGTTTAAATCAGAGTTTACCGACAGCTATGCAGTATCATGAAAAGTTAACTGAAATAAAAAAAGCAATGGAACATGTTGAGGATTTAATTAAAAACAAAGTTAATGAATTTGAAAAGGAAAACGATGAATTTGATACATCACTGGAATGTCGTCCTATTGAAGCTGATGAAGCTATGAAAGATTTTATAAACATAGATAACAATTTAGAAACTGCCGATATGGAAGAAATTATTTCTAATTTAAATCAAGATCAGAAACGTATTTTTGATACTGTGACAAAAAGCTTGAATAATGATAATGAAATATTGAGACTATATGTAAGTGGAGAAGGAGGAACAGGTAAAAGTTTTCTTATTTACGCTATTCGATGTTGGGTTAAACAAAAACTAAATCAACGCGTGGCTGTTACTGCGCCAACAGGTATAGCTGCATACAATATTCAAGGACTAACACTGCATAGACTTTTTCAGTTACCTGTTGAACACGATGGCACCCCTAAATATAGACCATTATCAGATATGGCACTAAAATCTTTGAGAGAAGAATTGAAGAACACCCCACTAATTATTATTGATGAAGTTTCTATGATATCCAATATACTATTCATGTATCTTAATCTTAGATTGTGCGAAATATTTAATACTACTGATGACTCTAACGGGTGGTTTGGTAAACGAAACATTTTACTGATTGGTGACTTCTTACAACTGCCACCAGTTAATGACAATCCTATGTATATTAAACTAACTACTACAGAAATTAATAAGAGTTTAGGATCGTTTGGAAACTTTGATTTATGGAAAAATTTATTTCATTATGATGAATTAACAATTAATATGAGACAAAAAAATGATCTAGACTATTCACGAATGCTCTCTCGCATACGGATTGGTTTGCTTACCAAAGAGGATTTACAAGTTTTAAATTATAGAAAAATCATTTTCAAAGGAAAAAATTACCATGATAAATTATTAGAATTGTGCAATTTAATTGATAAATTGTCTTCCGATACAGTTTGTTTACTTCCAACTCGTTATATGTGCGAAACTTTAAATAGAGAAATGTTAAGACGCATATCTACACAGGAAATAAAATTGCACGCTTATGATTCGATAGAATGTCCCAATTATTTGAAAAAGAAAATTAATAAGTCCTTAGAGACTGACGATGAGGACTGTTCTCGAACTGGAGGTCTTCCTAAAATTATTACAATTAAAATTGGCGCTAAAATAATGTTAACTAGAAATATTGATGTTTCTCAAGGATTAGTTAATGGCACTATTGGTGTTGTTACAAAAATTAAGACAAATGTCGATGATAAAAATGATGTGCAAGAGATATCAATTGCAATATCAGCAGGCATTGAACGTACGATTGAAAGATTAAATGTAAAATTTCAATTATTAGATAAAGTTTTTGTTACAAGAAAACAATTTCCAATATGTTTAAGTTATGCTATTACTATTCATAAATCCCAAGGAATGAGTATAAACAGTGCAGTGGTAGATGCTGGAAATAATATGTTTGCATTTGGTCAAGTATATGTCGCTTTATCTAGAGTTACGTCTATCGAAGGTTTGCACTTGATTAATTTTGATCCTTCTTCTGTAAAAGCTAGTGCTGAAGCGATACACGAATATAATAGACTAAAGCGGAAATATCTACCACAGTTGCCTACCATTGATTCTCATAATATAGTTTACAATAAAGTAATTGATGATCAATGGATTGTACCAAAACGTGTGGTTCAAAATCAATACTCAAATGACATAATAGAAGTATCAAAAATTAGAATAAAAAATCTACACGGTCTGCCAAATAATGACGGGATATCTTGTTACGCTAATTCCGTCATACAATGTTTATTTAGTTGCATAAGCTTAAAAAGTGAAATACTTAAGTTACCTAAGAGTCATATATTACACACGTCTCTTCAAAATTACATACATAAAAACAATGGTAGAAATATAGATGTATCAGCTATTAGACGGTATGCACATGAAAAATATGAACTTTCAATACAACAAGATGCTGTTGAGTTCATAACTGATATTATTAACAAAACTGAAAATCTATTTAATTTTGTTAAACATACATTGCATCACACTGTAATTTGTAAAAATAATGGTTGCCAATACATGACTAAGTACGAAGTAAATAACTTTATAGTTACTTTACCTATTAAACATTACATAAAAAAATCTAAAGAAAAGAGTAATTTCAACCTTCAAGAACTTTTAAATGAATATTTAATACAAGTTGAACATGTTGAGGGCAAATGTGCGGAATGTGGACACCAATATTTATTGCATAAAACAGAACTAAATCTGTCTGGTAAACTTTTGATTGTTCAAATTGAATTGTTTGAAAAGAACGGAGAAATTTTACGGAAAATGAATGATGATTATGGAATTAAAGGCGTATCTAGTAATTATTATAAAATTCTAGGTAAAAAATTTAAAGTTGTTAATGCAATATTGCATCATGGGCAATCAATGGAAGAAGGTCATTACACTGCTTTTATCAAAAATGAAAAATCTTGGATAGAAGCAGATGATCATACTATTCAGAAAAAAAATTGGCCAAGAAATTCTAAAAATGTATACATGTTAATTTTGGAAACAATATAAAATCATATTATAAATCAATTCAGTAATATACAATTTATTTGCATTGGAGATTTTAAAATTTCACGAATATATATTATAACAACTTTTATATTTTTTTTTTAAATTGATGAATTATAGAAAAGAAATGTGCTCTATATTTCTTAAGTTATTTGATTCCCCTACCACCGTTATAAAAATGTATACAACCATACTTGCAATTACAAATATTAGTAACAACGTGAGCAAAGATAAATAATATCAAAGCCTGAAATAAAAATGAAGTTATAAAAGGTTTGACAAGTGTTACGCAGAAATAACCCCAAAACAAAATATTAAAATCATAACCAAAATTAGAAACAAAGTGAACAAAAATAAATGATATCAAAACCATAATTACAATGACATTGTAAAAGGTTTGGCAAGAGTTACGCAGAAATAACCCCAAAACAAAATATTAAAATCAAAACCAAAACCAAAAAACATTGCTGTACAAAATATATCAAAACGGAAATCAAAAAACTTTGTTGTACAAAAACTTTTTCTATACATAAATATACTTTTTTTTATAAAAGTTTTTTTTTTCATATTC
>JABFQK010000085.1:0-14549 GCA_022816885.1 Trissoscelio sp. ZL-2020
ATTTGAATGTAAAAATTTAGCAGACGCGTCACCTTTGTTGTAATAAATAATGTAATTAATTACATTTAATTACAAAATACTCCTTTTTGGGTATTTAATTACTACTTACTAATTACATTAGAATCAAGTATTTAAATACTGTAATTAAATAAGATACATAATTAATTACAGTATTTAAATACTTTCAATTAAGATACTGCCCAACCCTGATGTCTACTGACGTTATTTTATGGCGCGTACTAAATCAAATTACGAATAAATCTTATATTCAATTCACTATTATTATATTAAAAGTTTTTGTTATTTATTACAATATAACCAATTTTTTTTATCTTTTATAGGTTTATTTCATACGATTTTCATAAATTGGTTCTTACTGGTGTTCAAAATGCCTTGAATGAAGTCCTCTCGAGGAATCAGACCGTCGTTATTTTTATCCATCTTGCGGAACAGGTCCGTAAGACGTGATTTTTTGTGGTTCATGAATTTCAAGAACTGCAAAACATTAAATCAATCAGTTTACATACAAAAAATAATGAATAATTGTTACAAAAAATACATATCTATAACAAATTGTCCTTACCCTCTTACGCCATTGATCCCAGCTGAAGTTAGCAACACGATCCAACTCCTGAATGTAATTCAACTTATCCTGAAGTCTCCTCTGCCTGTCCCAGGCGAGCATCCATACGTTGCGCCATCTATCCCAAAGTAATTTGACCCTTGGATTGCGGAACTCAGGTTCAGCTCCTTTGCTGCTTGTTAAAAGTACAAATTTTGCTTGAATTTATCTTATAAATTGTACAGTCTGTATTGTATACAATTAATAACATCGACTCATTTTATTATATGATTAAACAAATGGATTGATAAATAAACAAAACAATAAATAAACCCAAACTCATATCACAAAAGCAAACAAATGGCATTCAATTACTGTTACCTGTTCTGTCAAATGACAGTAAATGTAAATATGCTTGTAAGTTAAAGAAACGCACCTTCCTTTCGGTGGGAAGCGTGGTCCAATATGCGGTAACGAAAGGTCTGGCGTTCTCTCGCGGCCAGGACTGGCTCGGCTAAACAAGAACATGCCTCACGTCACTCAAAAACACTACTTTATTGTGTCTGTGTCAATCGCAGATCACGATCTTTTTTGTCCGTGTACTTTTATTTTGTATTATTCATTATTAATTCATTTTTATTATACATTGAACTCCAAATGAATCAAACAGAAATCATACTATTAAAAAAACCCAATGAATGTTTATTTTAATTTATATCCATTATATGTAGTGTGTAATGTAATTTTAATTTCCATTGCACAATAAATAAATCAAGAGAAATTAAATATAATGACAATTATATAATTAAACCGTGTTTTTATGTTAAAAGTAACAATGCAATATCATGCTTTCAATGGTGGATAACAATATGCATTAACATATATAGTTACATAAAAATACAATTTATAAATGAAACATTAATTATACATTATAATTAACAACATGTGCGAATTGAGTGCAAATAGCATTGATAAAGTGAATTTTGCATGAAGACACATTCAAAATGCAGTAGAAATAAAAGGAAAATTGTTTAACAAGTAGTACCTTCCATGATGAACCTGATGTGATTGATAGAGACTTTTTTCAAATTAGAAAAGAGAGACTTTTTTTTCTATTAATATGATAAAAACAAACAAAATAGACTTCCACTAGGGGGAGTGAGAGTTCTGAATTAAGTTGACCTTAATGTAAAATAATGAAAATAAAACTTCGAAGAGTAATGTATGCGCACCTTTGTCTGCGAAGTTGTTGTTGATCATGCTCATTATCCTGATAATGATCCTTACTGTTGTTCGTTGTGGTCAATGAAAAAACATGCAATCACAAATGACAAGCAAAGATACTTTAGTGAAAACAAAAACACAAGCAGTTTGAAAGTTTCATCAACTTTTTTCATTTTTCCTCATCGTTACGAAAAAGCTCAATTTGCATTACAACAAATCAAATACTTTTCTTTGTTTAATTTAAAAAACATCATGCAAACTGGACGACATAATGACAAAAGTGAAACATTGCACAAAAAGCATGAGATTGACTTTTGAGTACATAGTTATGGAGAAAGAAAACACAATTAATGAAATTAGTAGAATAAACATACTGTGGTGTTGCAGGTTGTGCCTTAACCATTGTACGACTGTCTTTGACTGGCTTGATGTGACGTGACTTGCATACACGGTCGACTTCATTCTGTCTTCGACTAGTGTTTTCCATAAATTCACGGTGGTCTGCGATTAAAACTTCGAGAGTTTCCCGATCATCTGGCAAAGGTTCAGCTTCCAGTGTTATCAAGGTGTTTTCTAGACCTTCAAGCCAGGAGAGCAATTCCTCCAAAAGATTGTCGAGATCCTATAATAATCACAGAAAAAATTAGACAAAAATATAACCAAGTTTTTAAAACTAAAAAGAAGTCAGTTTCTAGTTGCATTTTTATTTTATATTTTAATTTTATTACTTAAAAGTTACAAGCCTAATTTATTATTAAAAAAATGTATTAATTGCAACTGCAAATTAAAATAAAAATACAAAATTTCAAAAATTTACATATAATTTGTAATGTACTCTTTTACAATTACAATTTGTATTTACATAATTTATTTTATTTATTTTCATTTGTAATTAATAAATTATCATTATTAATTAAAAGATATAGTTAAACATTATAATTTATAACACATAATTTACATAATATAAGATTACATTATAATTTTTCGTTTTCTAATTTATAAAAATGATACTTAATATATAAAAAAAACTATTCTTATAAAACTCACTTGAAGTCCCTGCATGTGACATTCCAATCTCTGATTTCGCTGCAGTGCCCAAGTGGAAACTTCTTCCCACCTTGATTGAATAATAGTAATCCAGTGCTTAATAACTGCAGCGCCATCAGGGTGAGATTTAGCCAAAATAGTGTGCGCCAAATCCAACGTATTATCTTTCTCAATTTCCTTTGATGTGAGTTCCCTCAAGAATTTTTCGTGTTCCATCAACTGGTTTCTACTCTCCTGTTCATCCTCTGGTGGTTGACCAGCGAATCTGAGTTTCATCTCAGCATCACTAAGCCACTCCAAAAGAACATGTACGGCCTTATGCAATTTTTCTGCATCTCTCAATGCTTCATCTAATCTCGACATTTTATTCTGAGATAATCTGCAAACTTCATCCCAAAGAGAGTGTAACTCTGAGATCTGTTTTCTTATGGTACCAGCGTCCTCTATCGTCGCTTTCGATTCTAATTCCCTTCCAGTTTCCGTAACAGATTCCATTTGTGAAGCACGTTGTTCCAGATCTCTTTCAAAAGCCCGATGTTGTTCCACTAAGTTGGTAACAGTGTCAAGATCTCCATGCAGGGGTCCAGGATTGGCCAGTTGTTTTTCCATTTTCCTCAACCAATCAAGAAGTGCCTGGATCGCGTCCTTAAACTGTCCAGAGAAGAGTAAAGCTTCTTCTAGTTTGCGCTGTCTATCGACACTCTTCGCACAGACACTCGTCCACTTATTTTTCAATTCATTAAGAAGTTCTCTCAGTGCAGGCTCATCAGACTTTGGAGCTTTATCTTTAAGAGCTTTACCGTTTTTCATAGTGGTATCATACACACCCTGTTTCGCACCAAGAGCCTTTTGCACTTCACGATGTTTGTTCAATCTGTATTTAATTTTATCCGGATCGTTGCCTCCGAGACCGTCAGCAGCGACTTCATCCAAAGTTCTTTCTGTCTCGTCAAGCCAATTCATTAAAGACGACCAGGCATCATGGAATTCCCTAGCTTCTTTGTATCCATGATCCAGAGCTCTGGTTCTTTCTGCTGATTTCGAAACAACTCTTTCCCATCTATGCTGTACACTTATCAACAAATTCTTAATCAAAATCACATCCTGTTTCTGAGAGAAGTACTTCAGATGTGTTCCCTTTTTGTCCAAATTCAGCATAGTTTCTCGATGCACACCAACGTCCTTTTGAAACGCCTTGTGCTCCTCAATCTGGGACAAAATTGTTTCCATGACACGAGACACCGGTTTTAGATTAGTCAAAATCTTTTCAGCATTTGTTAACCAATCAACGAAGGCCTTCAGAGCATCGTGGAACTCTGTTGCTTCTTTCAAAGCGATTTCCAGCTTGATCTTCTTGTCACTGGCGCGAGCTGTTACGTTATCCCATCGTTGTTTCAAGGTGCGGAGATTGTGGTTCAAACCAGTGGCGCTACTGGCACCTGCGCGACGAAGGTAATCCTGACCTTGTTGTAAAACGGTTTCCACTTTTGGACGATTCATTTCCAGCTCGTTATAAACTTCCATGAATCTTTCGAGTTGTTCTGAAGCGGTTTCTGGCAAACCACCAACTGGTTTTGAGGCAACAATCGCATTGTCTACGTCACCTAACCAGGACAAAAGATCCTGAATTTCTGCGGTAAACGATTGGGCCTCGCGCAAGGCATCTTCTAATTCGCGTTGCCTGTCGGCAGCACGTTGCAGTAGGTCGCGCCACCGTCGGTTTAGTGTTCCTAACTTTTCTGCGGTAGTAGAGGCTTCTGTGGTGCCTTTACCATCTTCAATAAGTTGTCTACCAGCATCGTTTAGGGTGTCGACACTACTTTGATGTGCTTGAATGTCGTTCACGAGAACTTTGAGCTTGGCGAGTTCAACCTCGATGACTTGAGGATCACCTGCAACTGCTCTCAATTCGTCGAGAGTAGCGTCGGTCTTGTTGATCCAGATGAGAAGTTCGTCGAGGGCATGTTGGAACTGCCCAAGACGCAAAAGAGCGTTTTCTAACAGCCGTTGGCGTTCGACTACTCCTCGGAGAAGGGCATCCCAACGACGATTGACGGTACCAAGAGGCTCTTTGATGGCTGCTGCTTGCTCGGATGATGTTCTCTCTGTTAATTCTGCTGCTTGTCTATAAAGTGAACAATTTTTTGTTAAATAAGTTTCATATTTTTTAGTTAAATATTAGGAATAACGTAATTAAATATTGATTTAAGGAAAGTGATAGGGATTTTGTTAGAATAAAACTTGCCTGGTTAAACTCCTTTTTGCGCATAAATCAGAAAGTAAATTAGATATTTGAATGTTAGAAAAATGTATGACTAAGTAAATTACAATTTTTTTATAGTGTGCCATCTATTAATTTAAATTAGACAGTAAATTTAATATTAAATTATTCGTAATATGGTTATTATACTTTTAAAAAATAATTTTGATCGTAAAAGTAAATTTTTACATTTTTAAAAAGACATAAATTGCATAAAGTTTTTGAAGAATTAAAATGATTAAATATAACAAGTAAGAAATTATCAAATTTACTGCAAATGCAAATGATTTAAATAAATAGGTGGCATTAAATTTTGCAATAAATTACTACATTGAAAAAACAAACCTATTCAAAGCCTCAACTTTGACCATATGAGGATCGACTTCAGCCTTAAAGTTAGCCAACTGTCTAATCTGTTTCTTCACCTCGTCGATATCACTACCAAGAGGGCCCATTCTCGCAAACTTCTGTTCAGCTTCTTGCAAGAATTCAATAAGATTTTGCAAAGTTTCGTGGAACTCCATAGCCTTTTCCATAGCATCAATCAAATTCTCTTCTCTTCTAGCATACAGTGCTGTCACATTATCCCAAGCTTGGTCCAAATCCTCAATGTGCTTTCGAACTTCAGGTTTGTCTGGTTCGCCACAAAGTCCCATCAATTCATGACCAGATTGTCTCACTTGTTCAACATCCGGTTTCGTTTGATCAATTTCCTGTCTGATCTCTTGCAACGCCACCTGTTGCTGTTGAATAGCAGTCGGTTGTGCGGCAGGTGGCGCTTGTCCAGCCAAGGCGTCCTGCAACTCCCTAAGTGTAGACATGACGCCATTGAGCTCTGACCAGAATTTCTCTGAAACCGTAAGAGCATCATCCAAAATGTGCCCTCTGTCGGTTGTCGCTTTGTGCACTTGTATCCATAACTTGTTCAGTTTTTCCAGTTTTCTCTTGATGTCCTTAACTGCTGGATCTGATCTATCTGTGGCCTTGCTTATCACATCATCTGCAGCTTTCTTAACCGCCGCATAAGCTTCTGATCTTTGTGCGAGATCATCAGCTAGAGCTGCGTTCTCTTCCATTTGATCACGTAGACGCGGTGGATGAGCACTGATTGGTTCAGCTCCATGAACCTGGTCAGCAGTTGACGACAAAGCTCGCAACATTCCCTCAAGTTTATCCGAAAATTGGGAGGATTCTTGAAGAGCTTGTTCCAAAGCTTGTTGACGACTACGTAATTCAGCTCGCAGCGCCGCATAACGGGCGTTATCTTGATCAAGAATATCTTGAACTTTAGCGCCCTCTTCATCGTTGCAGAGACGAATCAGAGCTTCTCCAGTTTTGTTCAGTTTTTCAACCAAAGGTTTGTGTTCGTGGATACTTTGGAGTAGAAGTTCATTTTTGTCTTGTTGAGCAGCTATGAGATCAGGTCTAAGTGCCGGCATTGGTAAAATGGAAACCTGTTGTTCAGCTTCGTCAAGCCAGGCACAGAGTCCTGCATGCGCATCTCGCAAATGTTCCGCCAGGGGAAGTGCTTGTTCTAAGGCACCAAGTCGTTCAGCTGAAAGAGCTGAAACAATCTCCATAGTTTCACGCAATTCTTCCATTTTGTCTTTGATGGTTGAAGTGTCTTCATGTGGTGAAGAAGCATTCTCTCGAATCACTTTCTTTGCGGTGGAAATGACATCTCTCACTCGGCTCTTCTGACTGGAAATATCATCATTCAATGCTTTGTGTTCTTTCAACTGAACTCGAATGATTTCGGGCTCACTGCTTGGTGGTTCTGCTTCGCGCAGCTGATTATCAACTTCTCTGAACCAATCCAGAAGATCGTCAATGTCTCCAATCACTTCGAGAGATCGTTGTTTGCTTAGCTGAATACGTTCAGCCTTTCTCTGAATTTGTTCGGCAATTGCATCGAAACGACGGTTATCCCGGGTAACCAATCCCACAATAGTTGCAGCACCTTCTCCGGGTGAAATCTGACAGAGCTGCGGTCCAATTGCGTTGATCTTATCCAAAACGGGACGATATTCAGAGATTTCTAATTCGAGACGCACAATTTCATCTTCGCGACTGCCGCGTGGTTCGGCCGACTGTAGAGCCGCCTCAGCAGCTTGCATCCAGTCCATGAGTCTGTTATGATTGTCATGGAACTGCTGGACCAAAGGCAGTGCTTCCTGTGCGTGCTTAAGCAAATCAGAGCCGCGACTTACAAGATCGTTGAATCTTCTTTGTAGACTATCCAGCTTGTCTTTCAATTGTAAAGCTTCGTCACTAGATATGTGTTTCATTAATTCCACACCAGCTTCAGTTGTACTATCAACTTCAGACTGTCTCGACGACACTTCCTCAGTTAAATCAGCAAGATCTTCCATCTGTTGTAGCAACTTTTCGGTGTGTACTGCGAGAACTCTGTATTTTGATAATCTTTTTTCCATATTTTCCATCCAGGCTTGCAAGCCTTGATAAGTAATAACCAAATGCCTCAAGCCATGCCGCGATCTCTCGAGGAGATCTCCCAAAGCTTCAGAACGATATACCAAATTGGCGTATCTGTTAGCTGCATCTTGTAGTTTGTCCGCTAGAATCGCAGCTTCATCGGTGTGTTCTCCAACAATACACATTAATTGACTGGCGATATCAGTTAGTTGACTGAAATCAGGACGTTTCGACAAAATATCGTCGTGCAAGACATCGTGTTCTTTAACTCTCCTCTGGATCTTTTCTTCATCGGTTGGAACAAGTTCCATTTCTTTAATCTTGTTCTCAGTTGAATCAAGCCAGGCCAACAAGGGTACCAACTTATCACGGAATTCCTTGGCGACTGCCATCGCTCTTTCGAGAATATCCATTCGTTCAGCAGCGCCCTCCATCAAGTTGTTGAACCTTCCCATCGAGTCTTTCAGTCTCTTTTCAATCTGCTTACGTTCTTTCGGCTCTGCTCCAGCAGCCACTTCCTGTCCCATACTATAAAGAGATGACATCGAATTCTGCCGATCCAATAACATCTTCTTCAAGAACTTCTGTTCCTGAAGCTGAGCTTTAACTACTTTGTAATCAGAAGATGGTGGTTTCTGATTAGCTACCATTTCTTCTGTGTCGGTCAACCATTTTTCCAAACCATCTAAAGCTTCTTGGAATTTACCAGACTGAAGTAAACCGACATCAAGTTTACGCAAACGTTCGTTCATTCTGTCCTTAAGGTCGTTCCACCTTTCGTTCATTCTGTCCAGATCTTTTTCGATGTTACTTGTGCTAACGTCACGACCGGCAGTTTGGATAAGAGACTGACCAAGGTGGTTGCATTCATCAACAGCTCGTGCAATTGGCTCGATTCGCGTCATAGTCAAACTGCGGAAGTCGTCTTGTTGTGCGCGAATTGAATCGACTTCAGAACCAATCGGTTTGAGTTTTCTCACTTGACTGCTTACGTCTTCAATATCGTCCATTACATCAGCATGGACACGATAGAAATCTTGCAACTTGTTCAGAGTGAGTGTCAACTCTTCTTCTCGGTTTCGTGCACGTTCGTCCAGACGGTTTAATTGGCGTTTCAGAGATTCAATCTGGTCACGTGTTGCCACAGCGTCAGCGGCAAAACCACAGTCAACAAGATTCTCAGCACTTGCAACCAGATCACTAAGCACGTCCGACAGTCGAGTAACTTTGCTGATCAGTCGGTTTGTTTCTTCTATCTGACCACGAACGATCTTTATATCTCGACCAGGAGCTTTCATGTTGTCCAGTTCCTTTTCGAGGGCGCTCAATTCTTGACTGATTGTTTTTAGATGGTCATTGAATTGCGCTACTGCGGTGGCAGCACTTTGCAGTTCGTTGCATCGATCATCCAATTTGGCTTGAAGATCATCGATCCGGTCAGCAACGTTGTCTACTTCGTCACGCAGATGAGTCGCGTCGACACCTTGTTCTCCAGCTTTGTTCACAAGGTCATTGGCTTGCTGACGAACACCTTGCAGAGGCTTCTTCAAAAGTATGGTTTCTTCTCGCAAATTCTGGGGAAAATTAATTCATTTTTATATTACATAATTATATAATTTTGCATTACAATAATTATTAATTTAATTAAACAAATAACAATGCTTGCATAAATCTAATTTTACACATGTATAAGATTATAATGAGTTTTTTTTATCTATTTTCTTATTTGTTATTAAAAATGTTATTATGTTATTATAATAATATAATAAAATAATATTATTTTTTACATTAATTTATATAATAATATTATTAAATTACCTTAATTCTATCAAGCAGTTTCGGATCTTTGGATGCACCACCAAGAGCATCATGAGAAGCCAATTTATCTTCGCAGCGTTGCACGCCGTGTTCAAGCTCACGTAAGTTTTCATTAAAGTCCGCAAGCTGACGCGAAATATCTTCCAAGGATTGGAATCTTTCCAGCAAATCTATTGAAATAATGTAATTATTAAATGTATAAAAATATAAAAAATGAATTAAATAACTTTGTTGGAAATATTATTTTTGTTAAGAATTAAATTTCAGACATCGCACTTAATTACTATAACTATATAGTAATAGATTTTATTATTTATTTATTTTATTTTTATTTGTTGTATACTGAATTGATCTTCAAGATTTTGATATATCATAAAAATAATGAATCCAACAACAGAATAATCAAAAATAGTAATAAACAAACCGTTGTTAATTTTGTCCCATCTTGTTTTCATGGCACTCAATTCATTCTTCACGACATCCTTATCAATATCACAAGCACTAACGAATGTCTCTCCAAGTGTTTTGTTATTTTCAAACTCGCCCGACCGCTTCCATAACTCGTTACGGAAGGAAGAAAGTTCCTTCATCTGTTTCTCAATCTCTTTGCGCTTGAATGAAGCAGGTTTTAAGCTTTCTAACTTATCTTCAGCCTGACGAAGCCAGGGCAAGAATGCATCTTGAGCTCTGTAGTATTTCTTGCAATGTTCGGCACATGTCTGCAGTTTGGTATGTCTGTCGAGGATGTCCTTCTTCAGACGGTCCCATTGGGTTTGCATCTTGTCCAAGTCACGTTGCAGCGAACGGGTGTCAGTTTTGTGAGATCTCGCAAGAATATCACGACCTTTATTTAGGAGCATGATTACTTCGTGCTCTTTGCCCATGACATTACGGTAAACAGGCTGTAAAAATGTTTAATATTATTTTTTACATTAATTTATATAATAATATAATAGAAAATGATGAATAAAAATGCTCAATTAAAATTTATAATTTGAAAACGATAATTTATCTAATTATTTTTGATAAAATTGAATCAATAATAATTTTTAAGTAATAATTGTAATTTGATTGTTTATCAGTTATCAATATCAATAGATTATCTTACCTCATGATGATCAAGTTCCCAGCGTTGCTTCACACTCATTGATTTTGCGCCAATCTTCTGTGCATCCAAAGTGTCTGGAGAAATGCGCGATAATACTCTATCTTTTACGTGCAGTAGATGGTCGACTTGCGGCTGTTGTGTGCGGAATTCCTCACGCAACACCTGCACTTGTTGCACCTGACTCGCGACCATTCTTGGTTCTGATGAGATAGGTCCGAGGGCGCCCAACATTTTCTCTTTAGCAATCAACCAGGAGTTCAAACCTTCGTATGTATCGTGGAATTTTTTCATGTCTTCGAGGAACTTGATCCTGTCTTTGCAACGATCAGAAATCGAGCGCCATCTACCGACGACATCTTCCATCTCGTTGTTCAAGCGATCTACACCTTCGGATCCTTTCTTGCGTTTTACAAGGTCGCGTACTTGGCTGTGAGTGCTGTCGAGGAGAGACTGTTTTTCGTACATTTCTTCGATTATGATTTTAATTTGCTTAGCAATCTTATCAGCTTCTTTTTTCGTTCAGGGGATAGTTTCTTTAGGAAGTTGACGTTGTATCTGTAAAAAAATTGTAATTAGTGGAGATTTTGGAAAATCAATTCTTTATTAAATATTTAAATTCATAATTTTAAATGTTACCAATGTATAAATAAATTGTGTATATGACTATAATTAATTTAAATTAATTTAATTACTAATTAAAAATAGTTTATAGCACTTAGCAATTGCAAAATACTTTTCTTTAGATATAAATTAAATAATCTTATTTGCATATTAAATTGAAACTGTTTTGTATTCCATATTTTTACCTTATCCAAAAAGTGAGATAATGTTCTCAAATTTTCGAGATGTTTTTTAAGCTCCTCTCGAATGCTATCCAACTCTGCTTGTCTATCAGTTAGACGAACGCCGAGTAATCCATATCGATTGTTGATTTCAGAGAATTGTTGTTGAACTTGAGATAGTTCCTCCAGGTGGAATCCGTCTTGACTGGAACGACGGCTACTGAATCCACTGCTACCACCTGGAGAGACCGGACTTTGTACCGCATACGACTTAGAGGGTGATGGTGAGCGACCATCTTGCGACATTTGGCGTACTACAAAAAAATTATAAATAAACTAGCTGGCGATAGCGGTGCACTGAAAGTTCAATGTCTGTGGCAGGAAATTGATTAACATGTGCGACACATTAAAGTCGATTATTCTTACAACTTTTATTTGATGAATTACTATATTATGGATACTGTTTTAATTATATGATGTGGAAGAAGGTGATAGATAAATAATGACGTTTATTTGAATGGTTCAGTGGCGTCATCTACTATATTAAAGTATATAAGTAATGATTTATGTTTTCAATTGACAATTAAATTAACAATTGTCTGATTTATGAAAATTAGTTACAAATATAATTATTAATTACAAAAAGTATATTATTTTATAAAATTATTGACATAATAAATAGCAATAAAATGCTATTTATATTAATTCAAGTTTCCACATATAATTAACATGAATAAAACAAAATATTACGTACGCGGACTGGGCAGATTGGGTCTCTTCGTAGGGCTGGTACTACCGCGCCGCCTGGTAGGACTTTCACTGCGATCTTTCAACAAGCTATCATAAGCGTTGCCAAGTCCATGCAATTTATCAATAGTGGCGCCATAATCTTTGTACTCTTTTTGTATCGGTTTCAATTCGTCAATCTGCTTGCCTAATTTTTCCAGATCAACTGCGACAGGACTCAATCTCTGCAATTTATTTTCAGTTCTTGTAAGCCACTCCAGAACTTGATCTCTTAATTTTTCGTAAGCTGCAAGACGCTCAGCACGCGATTTACTGAGTCTCTGTTTTTCATCCAACAAATTTCCGAGCTCCTTCCACTGAGCCTCAAGAGCCTTAATTTTATCTCTCAGTGGACCGGCGTCGGTGACATCTTTCTTTGCAACCCGATTTTTACCGTTTTGTATTAGATCTTCAAAATTGCGACGCTGATCCTCGCGTTTGTCTGCGATTTGCACCATCTTTGATTCGTAATCGGACAATTCAAGACGACTGAATTCGCGCGATTCGATCAGTTCAACGATACGCGAATACCAGTTGTCAAATTTGCCAGCCTCAGTGAGGAACAAGTGCAAAGCCTGAGCGACTTCCTCGAGGAATTCGCTACGTCTTAGAGATTTGTCCAGGAGTTTTTCGTAACGAGTTTGAACGTCTTTGAGCTTACTTTCGGTGCGCTTTGCAACACGAGCATTGCTGGAGTTGATTAAAAGTTCTTGTGCGCTACCAGTGATTGTTTCCACGCTCACGCGATGACTGTCCAGATCAGCTTGGAATACACGTTGTTCACGTTGTTGTTCCTCGAGACGTTCTTTCAAGAGACTTGCTGGTCGATTGATGTTCCTAAAATTAAGTATATTTATTTTAGTAAGATTAAAAGAAAGAATTCGATACGATAAATTGGATTTTCTTTTATAATTCTATATTTCTTAACTAAGATTTTTAATTTAACTTTGAATTTCAGTATTGATGATAGATGAACTTTATATTAATAGTGTAAAAATAAGCAATTTTAAGGTAATACCAATTAAAATATAAAATAATCTTTTCTTAAACTCACTTGTATTGACTTTCGGCATTATTAAGCCAGCTGACCAAACTGTCCAAAGCATCTTGCACGCCCTGACTCTGCACCAAGGCTGTATCCAATTCTTGACACTTTTCTTTCAGAGCAGTAATCAATTGCAAGTACTTATCCTCAATTCTTCTAACTGGATCTTCCAGTTGATTAATCTCAGATGGCGTAAGTTGTCCATCCAACGATCTCAACAAAGCTATAACACTCGCTTTAGCGCCATCTATGAGTCTTTCATTAGCAACAAATTCATTATACAAAGCTTTAGCTCGACTTAATTGGTCCTCAATTTGTTTCGGTTCGGCAGCAGTTGGTTCCGATAGAATTCGATTGACCATAGGTTCTACTTCTCTAATCCAGGCTTGAGCCTTCTCTAGAGCTTCTTGATAATCGCGTTGTCTACCACCCACACCGGACAACCGATCAGACAGATTGTTAACTCGTGACAATAAGTCTCTGTATTGGGCAGTGACGATCGAAATTTCGTTGTGGACCGGGGAATCCTGGCTGGGCATAGGCTCAATGTGTGGCAGTCGTTGTGGTAAGCTGGTCCTGAATTCATTCAAAACTTGCAGATATTCTTTACTTTCGTCAACAAACTTTTGTGCCAAAATTGTAATGAAACGTAGGTCACCCTGTCGTGCGATTACATCGCTAATGAAATCGCGAGTTGAATCAGTACTGGTTGATAAATTGTTCAAATTGGATAATGATCGTTCTTTGTCTTCCAAAACGCGACGAGCTTCTCCCAGCCAGTTAGAGAACTTGGTGATTTCGTTCCTGATGGATACAATAAAGTGTTTAGTTAGCAATTTTTTAGTTTTTAGATATAATGTAATAAAAATGATAATTTATATATTCCTTTTTTTCTTGAGAAGGTCCTTGTAATATTTTTTTTTTGCCAAACAGAATTTAAAATATTGAAGTATTTTGGTTCTTAACAATTGTAAATTTTTGATACTTAATTGGAGAACCAACCAAAATACTTAAATAATAAGTCATATATATCGTTATTATAAATTTTTATATCAATAATATTCTATAGTTCAATTTTAATCTTTATATTACACAAATAAATTTTTTTTTATTATATTTCTTATTTTATATAAATTTGGTAAATTACTTTTAATAAACAAAAATGAAAAAAACTGATTTCACATATTACGTACTTAAATTTGGTCAATTCATCTCGAGCAGCAGTCAAACGTCTAAGCAATTTATCGCTCAGATCGGAAGCTCGACGGAATCTGTCGTTCAGAGCAAGCCCATTCTTGTCAAGAGTTGCGACTTCTTCACTTGACAAAACATCTCTGCCAGTCAAAATAACTTGCCGTACTTGATCCACGCATGCATGAACTGATCGACTATGAGATTCGATGTCTTCTTTGATTTGCTAAAACGAGATTTGTTCCAAATAAATAAAAACAAATTGTCACCTTAGTGTAAGACTGTGTCAT
>JABFQK010000086.1:0-13836 GCA_022816885.1 Trissoscelio sp. ZL-2020
CTTATATTATGAAAAATTGTATTTTAATGGTATAAACACTTCCGTTTCTTCTTAATATTTGTTTTCGCTTACTTACTCGCATGCATATTAATAACAAACGTGGATTTCTGTCCGCCATTAATTTAGTTCGACAAAAATTCGCCCGCATCGCATGCTATCCTGCTAGTCCCAATACGTGAACTTTGATCTCCAGATAATTCTCCTAAAGAGTTTTTCGGTTTTTCTATACATCTGAAAATTCGATTTTCAAATGTATTGAAAAAACTGAGAGTGATTTTTTGGAATAAAATTGTTTCTGTTGTTTTTACAATTTATTCTAGAAAATCAAACTCAATTTTCATGAAAATTTCAAATTTCTTTGATAATAACATTCTCCCATGAACACAGGGATCCTAAAATGTGCGACAGAGCTAGTAGATCCGATTGCAACTTGAGTTTGCAAAGACTAATATCGTTTTTCAAAGTCTGCTTCTGTTCGTTAAAAGATTTAATAAGTCTTTCTTTATAATTTAGACTTTTAATATTATTTTCAAACGTTTTCACTTCCTTCTCCTTATCCTCCAACGATTTTATATCCTTTTTTTATTCGATGTCAGTATTTTGAAGTACCTTTCTTTTTATTTTCAGCATCTCTTTGTTATGAACCAAAATCATTTGGCATTGATGAATCTGTTTGCGCTTATCTATTTCTTTATCAGTAATAATTTGTGTTCTTTCTTCTAAATGTCCTTCACTTTAGCTTCAACTTCTTTCAAGTTTCTCCAAATTTCCTAGTGCAAATGAAAATGAATTATTATTCTTATTTACTTCAAATATTTTTGTAATTTTAATAGGGTAGAGGCATTATGTTTAGACAGTATTTCATAATGTTAAAGTTTTATAATCTATAAATTCAAGTCTTACGTAAGAAATAATTATTAACATTACGTTCAAGTTCTATAATTATACACTGTGATTTTCTTAACAAATTCGTAGCTTATTTCACATCATTTATTTACAAAATAAGTATAAAAAAAGAACAATATAAAATAAGAATAAGAAATACAAATTTAAAAGAAAATAAATAAATAAATAATTAATATATAATATACAATAATATAATAAATGAAAATAAAATATTTAAATAAATTTAAAGATAGAATTTTAAATTAATTAATTATATTTATTATAATTAATTAATATAATTAATCCTATATTTAATTATAAATAATGTAACATTGTAAAATTCGTACAAAATTGGTATTTTTATTATAGGAAATTCAATATATAGTACCAAAATTATATTTATAAACGTTTCAAAACTAATAATTAAACAAGAAAATCGTTTACCAGTGATTTCGTTGCTTTGTTCTTCAATTTGTTCAGGCTCAAGTTGGTCATCCATAATACTCTGTTTAAATTGTTTAATGTTATCCAACATTTCTTTTATATCAATAATGTAGCTTTTTTTATATAACCTGGCCAGATTTGTAGACAAAATCCTAATTGAAGTTGCCTTAACCTAAAATTAATTAAATGAATTAATAAATTAAAAAAGATTCATTAATAACTTGTTTGGATATAAAAAATAGAAAAGTAAATAATTCTTGTATTAAATAATAAAACATTGAATAATTATACAATAAAATTGATGACGAACTGCTTTTAAATATTAACTTGTTATTTATATCTTTATTAAAATTGTAAATTATTTCAAATAACATTAATTATTTATATAAATCTTTTTATTATTCAGCATGTAAACAAAAGGAAAGGTCTAACCTAAAAGGGTTATATACATGTAACCGATGATATGCATAAAATGCAAATTCACTTAACAGGCGTAGCATTGTCAGGCGTATAACTGTCAGCTAAAAAACTGATATATATAAATTGTTTTAAATTTATTTAAAATGTGAAATATCGTTGAACATTTGTACGGTGTGTTCTTCTTCTTCTTCTATGTTATGGCTCTCGCTAGTTCACGACCAGCATGTACGCCATTCCATTTATTTGTGTTAATTCGATCGACCAAGTATAGATGGCAGGTCGGTCGAGGTTAGGGCGGGAGAATTAAATGTATTTCGGGTTGGAGAGAGGGAATTTCTTTCACACAATAAATTTGTGGAGAAAATATAATATAATATTAGGAAATAGATTGGATAATCAAACCGTTTAGTAATTTTTTCTTTTTTTTCTTTAACTTTAATTTTGTAAAAGTATTAGATTTTGATTTTATGTTTCCTATAAAATTTATATAGGGCTCTATAGATTCTCGAATCATTACTAAAAGAAAGTACATGTGCATCCAGAACAAGAGAAGCATCAATGTTCAAGATTTTTTGAATTAATCGTTCGGATTCATTATAATTGTTTTTACAATGAAAAAATAAATGGTTAGGAGTTTGAATCTCTTGTTCACAGTCACACAGAGGGGAATCCACAATGTTTTTTTCATGTAAATGTCCGTTTGTGAGAGTGTGGTACGAACGGAGTCTGTTTATTAAAGTGATATTTCTTCTCTTAAGTGAATTAAATTTTTTTTCCGAGAACCAAGGTTTATTTAGCAGATGTTTTTTATGATCATAGTATCTTTTACCTTTATTTATAAAAGAGTCTTTTAAGTATTCTATGCTTTTTTTGATAGCTGTTTTTTTGTAATGAGATTTTATAGCTTTAAGACTATAAATTTTAGAGTTAGGTTTATTGAAATTTTGAGACATTTTTGCCAAAGAATCTGCCATTTCATTTCCTTCTATACCTATGTGTGCAGGGATCCACATAATGTTAATGTCAAAATTTTGTTGGTTGTTTAAGATGTGTAATTTGTTTTTTATTTTAGGGATGTTAGATGGGTTTTGTATGTTGTTGAATTTACTGTTAGAGATTGCATTTAAGGAGCTCATAGAGTCTGAGATTATAAGGGATTTTTTTAACTTATGGATTTCTATGTGATGTAAAGCAAATTCAATAGCTGCAGCTTCAGCATCAAAAATTGAATTTATGGGGTTGCATTTGTTGATAATTTTTAAATTTAGGTTTGGTGAGTAGTAGGCAAATCCAGTGTTATTTTTACTTTTGGAACCGTCAGTAAAGAAAATACAGTAGTCTTTAAATTTAGTTTCAATGTGTTGTTTTAAGGCATTATTTGGGTTTTTATTATCTTTAATAATGTTACCAGTAATTATGTCAATTTTGGGGGAGTATAAATTTGTGTCAAAACAAAAGTTTGTGTATCCAGGATGTGTATGTTTTTCTAAAAAGAATTTTTGGTTTGTGATAATATTATATGTTGTAAGGATTGATTCTTTTTCAAGTAGATTAGAGGCAAAAGGGGAAATCTGAGTGGTGTCTTTAAGTTTGTTGATTGTGTTAAATAAAATGTGGTTTTTGTTTGTTAGTATTTTGGTGATATGAGATTTTTGTAGATATTCTCTCCTTTCTGGTAAAGTTGTTTCTCCTGCAAGATCCAGTAGGACATTGATGGGAGTTGTTTTGATGGCTCCTAGTGCAACTCTGAGTCCTGAATTTCTGACTACATTTAGTTTGTTATTAAGTTTTTTGTCAAGGTTATACATAATTTGAGATCCCCATTCCAGGTTAGATCTCACCAATCCTTTGTATACACTCAGTAGGTTTGTTGGATGAGCTCCCCATTTTAGTGTTGTTATTGTTTTAATGATGTTAATGTTGAAATTAGCTTTTTTGGTTATATTGTTAATATGAGTGTCCCACTTTAAGTTATTTTGTAAATATACTCCCAAAAATTTAAATTTAGTTACTGTTTCAATAGTCTTGTTAGATAAGATGATTTTCTTATTAATGTCCTGAAATTTGTTGGTGAAATCAAATGTTCTAGAGAACAGGCAGAATTTAGATTTTTCAATAGAAAGGTTTAGATCAAGGCTAGATAACCAGTTGTTTAAGTTTTTAAGGTTTTTATTAAGTTTACTAATTATATAGGGAATATTTTCGTGGGAGAAGAATATTACTATATCGTCAGCATACATGGATATTTGAATATCTGAGTCCAAACATTTAGCTATTTCAGCGAGATATAGGCAGAAAAGAAGGGGAGAGAGAATAGAGCCTTGGGGGATTCCTTTATCTGATATATGTTCTCCAAGATGAAATTCAGAGCTAAAAATTTTAATTTTTCGAAATTTTGTGAGAGTATATATAAATGCTAATATTTTGGATGGGATATTAAAACGTGCTAATGTTTTTATTAATTTGTCTGGATTGACATTGTCAAAAGCTCCTTGGATATCTAGAAAGATGGCGCCTGTGTGTTGTTTTTTTGCAAATGATATGAGAATTTCAGAAGATAGAAACATAATGTTATCCATACAAGACATTTCTTTGCGGAAACCTGTTTGAAATTTGGGGATGAGATTGTTGTTTTCTATAAACCAATAAGTTCTATTGTAGATAATTCTTTCAAATATTTTTAAAAGGTTGTTAGCTAGAGAGATTGGTCTATATCCTTTTTTATCTGGTTTGGGGATTAGGATAGTAAAGAATTCTGCCCATGAGTGAGGATATATCCAATTGTTGAAAAAGAAGTTAAACATTTTCCTTAAGAGGTCTATAGTGTTGTCTGGTAAGTTTTTTAAGATTTTATTTGAGATTAAGTCAGGTCCACAAGCTGATTTTGATTTAGAGTTGATTATAGCAAATTGTAGTTCTTTGAGAGATATTGGTTTTATCATATAATCGAGGTTTTCTAGATGAGGTTGATTGGATAAATCTTGTTTAATAGAATTTAATGTAATTTGGATTTGAGAGCGATTTGTGGTAGTATTTTTTGAAGTTATTTTGTCAATGGCTTTTTTAATTAGAGGATTGTCTGGGGAGTGTACCAGAGAGGATGAACCTGATTCTGCTTGTAATCTGTTATTTCTAAATGCTTTGAGTATCGAGTATGTTTTTTTAGGGTCCGTATTGGGGGTTAGGGAGTTACAAAGATCTTTGAGGCCACGTTTTCTTTTTTTGTGAAGGGCTTTTTTTGATTTTATACATTCTGTCTTGAAGGATTGGAGATTTTCTTGATTGAAGTTATATTTTAAGCTTTTGAATATAGTTTTCCTTTTTTTAACTATTTCGTCGCATTCTTCGTCCCACCAAGGTATAGGAGGAGTTCTGTTAGATGACTTTGTTTTTTCGATTCCACCATTAAGAAGGATGGTTTCTTTGATGGTAGTACAGAGTTCGTCATATGATTTTAATGGATCATTGTTATTAAAATTAAAATGGGAGATTTTATCTTGTAGATTATTTTTGAAGTTAATCCAATCTATTTTTTTAAGAAGGAGTGAGGGTCTGCAATTTCTTAGTAGGTTATTTAAAGTGTTAGTATTAATTTTAATTAGTATAGGTATATGATCGCTGTTGTAGTTGTCATCTAATGTTTGCCATGTTGATTTGGAAAAAAGGTTGATTTTAATAAATGTTAGATCTAAAGCATTTTTATTTGAATTGTTATTAGAAAAGTGGGTAAAGGTACCATCGTTCAAGCATATAAGATCACTATCTAGGATAGCATCAGCCAGTTTGTTTGATTGTCTGTTAGGGGGCGTGCTGTTAATAGACCACATTGGATGAATTAGGTTGAAGTCACCTAGAAGAATATTATTTGGAAATGAATCTACAAAGTCTACTATAGTATTCCAGCAATTATCACTAGTTGAATTATTTGGGGGATTATATAAAGAGAAGATATTGAAAAAATGGTTTTGGAAGTTAATTTCTACAGCTAATAGTTCAATTTTGTTGTTTTTAAGATTATTTTTAATATTGTTAGGAATGTCTATTTTTTTATATTGGATAAAATTTTTTATAATGTTTAGAAGGCCTCCTCCTTTTTGATTGTTTGGTCTATCTAGTCTGATATAGTTGAAGTTTTTGAAAATGGGGTTTTTAGTTGAATCTTCGCTAAGTAGAGATTCAGAAATACAAAAAATATGAGTATTATGTTGATTAGTGATAATAGGGATCCATAATTGTTTGTTAAGGATTCCTCTACAATTCCATTGGATGATGTTTAGGGAATTAGGATTGGGTGTGGGATTCATGTTCATTATATTTATTTGTGGAATTATTGTCCTCAGTATCAGATGTAGATAAGGAGGTCAATTCCATGGGAGAGTCATCAGTTGATTGATTTGATTTAAAGTTATCTGAATTATGTAAGGAATTTTGAGAAGTATTGTTGTCGATAATTGTATTATTGTTTGGTCTATTTTGAGATGAAGGTATACAAGATTGTTGTTCTTGTCTGAGGTTATCCATAGTGGCTAAAAAAAGGGGACTAAGATTTGTAGTGGATTTATTGAATTGAGTATTTATCTTTTTAATTTCCGTGAATTTATATGTTAGATCTGGCGGATGATTTGATTCAGTGTTGAGTTTGTAATTTACTTTGGAAGTGTTTTGGTGGTTATTTTTGGTTTTCTCTATCATCTGTAAAGAGTACCTAGAGATGGATGGGTTTTTTGGAGATTTTAGATTTTGATTATTAAATACTCTTTTCCTTTTTTTTCCGGAGTTTCATCAGGATTTGGATTTTCTTTATCTCTTTTTGGAAGAGCAGGAAATTCTTTATCTAGTTCAAAGTTAGCATTTGTAGTGTTAGGATTTTGTTCGTTATTGTTTCCTACTTTTTTAAGTGCATCTCTGTACGATATTTGAAGAGTAGCTTGAAGTTCTTTAATTTTTTTATTTTTTAAGAAAATAGGGCATTTGGGGTCATTAGCTATATGTATAGTTTCATCATCTTTCATTTTAGCTTTGATGCAGTTGATGCATTTAATGACTTTGTCTTTGATTTTGGATTGATCAGGAGAATCACTTTCCTCTTTGTCCGTTAGGTTGTTTTCTGTTTCATCCTCATCATTATTCTGATATTTGCATTTATCTGTCTCGTGGGGTTCAGCGCAATGCATGCAACTTGGTTTGGATTTGCACCACTTTGTCATGTGGCCGAATCTGCAGCAGTTTCCACATCTTATTACTCTTTCTATAAATGGGTTGACATTTTTGAATACTTTGTAGATTATCAGTTTTTTAGGGAATTTATGATTCGCAGCTGTGATTTTGATGCTCCTGCTTGGGATGAATTCCTTTGGATTAATTTTTGATCTTATTTTAATTCTCTCTAATTTTATGATCTTGATTGGTGGACCTCTCCAACTTGAAGGAAATTCGATTCCTTTAATAATGTTTTCTTCTTCTATATCAGTGTCGATGTCTCTGATTATGTATGATTTTAGAATTCTGTTATTGGGACTAGCAGAATAGCGTACGCTGCGGCGGATTTTTGTGGAACTAAAATCAATGGCGGACGGTAACCCACATGCATCAGCTGTCAGTATACAATTCAAGCTGTCAGGATCAGATTTTTAATAAATATTTCATTCAGTACTGGCGTACAGGGAAAAGTAACTCCTTATAGCCAATAAAGACAACAACAAAAACAATAAATATTTCGTTGTAGTTGAAATGAGTGCTAATAATGTGAAAAATCGCAAGAAAACAAGTCGGAAAAAGTGTTGCGTTATGGAATGTCAGAGCTCGGAAGGAAAAAACCCGGAGCTATCTTTTCATAATTTTCCTAAAAAAGGATCGAGCTTTGTCGAAAGGTTAAATTATTTTGGCAACACAGAAAAAATTGATCGACGAGATGTATGGATGAAAAACTTAAAAATAAACATTGATAGTGATGTAAATCGTTTAATTGTCTGTTCGAAGCATTTCAAAGAGGACGACTATTTGTTGCCAGGTATGTTAAATTTTTGTAAATCAGTTTTTATAAAATTTGTAAAACTTAAAAAATGCAAATTAATTTTTACAAAATTTGTAAACAAATTAAGAATGAAAAACAAAATTTGATAAACTGAAAAAATATATATTATTTATAGAATACTCATCTTTCATAAGACAAACACTAAAGAAAAATGCAGTTCCAACACAAAACATTCCAACGTTAGTATTGAAGACGAACAAAGAAAGGTCGAAAAGATTGGTATGCAATTTATTATTTTTATTTGAAATAAAGACGTTAATTATAAAAATAATTTATGACATGTTTTATTTATTTTGTTTAGGTTTCCGTAAGAAGCGAAGGAACTGAACAAGCAGGAACAAATATTCTTCATGTTGAGGTTAATATTGTTATGAAATTTTAGATTTTTAGTTGATTATTGTATAAAAACATTAATGAAAATTTTTTTTGTTTTATATATAAAGGAGAAGGAATCTACAGAAAATGATATTCTATCAGCTAAGACGACTCATAAAACGAATGATGTAACTGATACAGATGGAAAATGTGAGCTGGCTTCCAATGATTTAGAAGGTAAAATTATGTTTAAAAAAGACTAATTTTATTAAATTAATGTTACTTTTTTATTTAACATACGTATTTTTTTTTCTTGAATTTAATATTTATATTCTTCATTCTATTGCAGATAATGTAGAAGTTGGTGAATGTTTGGAACATCTAATAAATTTTCCAATGACAGAATGTCAGCATGAATTTCAAGAGTTATCCTTTGACGAACATGTTTCAAACGTTGAAGAAGCTGTTATAGAATTGAACAAAAAAATTGCACAAAATGTATCTTCTCATGAGATTGGAATCCAAGTGAACGTTGAAAATCCACCGCCTAGATTTTGTTCAATTATTAAAACCGATGATAATTTAATTACGCTTTGTGGTATAAGGAACTTCAATATTTTAGACGAAATATGCAAACTTGTGGATGAATATTTTCCTCGAAAAAAAAGTAGACGTCTGTCCACTAAGGAACAAATTATACTTGTTATGATAAAGCTAAAATTGGACTTGTCATTTAAAGTTTTATGTATTCTTTTCGATACTGTTTCACTATCGACATGTCGAGACATTTTTTATGATATGCTGGAAAAATTATCATGTATAATGGAAGGTATCGTTCAATTTGTTCCGCACGAAGAGATTTCCCGCAATATTCCTCTATGTTTTAAGGGGTTTGAAGACACGGTTATGGTGCTTGATTGCACAGAAGTTCATGCGCAAAGGCCAAAATGTGTACAATGTCGAATCAAAATGTATTCGCAATATAAATCAGATTTTACTTTCAAGTTTATGACTGGAGTAACTCCAGCTGGTTTGTTAACATTTGTCAGTAAAGCGTATGGAGGTCGAGCTTCCGATAAAACTATTTTTGAACAAAGTAATATTATTGGAAAATTAAGAAGAGACAAAGACGCGATTATGGTTGATAAAGGATTTCTAATAGACGATGTATGTGCGGCACATGGTATAAAATTAATTCGTCCACCGTTTTTGCGATCTAAAAAACAGTTTACCGAAGAAGAGGCACTCCTTAACCGTCGAATAGCTGCAGCCCGAGTTCACGTAGAAAGAATGAATCAGCGCATTAGATATTTTAATATATTAAACAACTCGTTAGCATGGAACTTATGGGATAAAATTGACCAAATATTTCTGGTTTGTTGTGGATTTGCTAATCTTGGATCTCCTATTATGAGCGACGACAAATTTATGATGTAAGATTTTTTGTACAATGTAAAATTAAAAAGTTTCAAAATTATATCACAGTTTTATTCAAAATAAAAATACTTATACAGGTTTGTAATCGATACAACTTGAAATAAATAAATTAAAGCTTTTACATTAAAATAAATACGTTTTAATTAATAAAACCTACACGATAATTGACTCTGCATTACTTTTTGTTCTTGCACAATACATGTATCATATGCTCAAAATAATTGACTTTCACTTTTATGAGTAACTCTTTGGCATACTCTGTATCATATGGTACATGTACAACAGAGTAAGTTTCACTTATACTTGAATAAATAAGGAAATGACAGTTGGACAAGTTTAAAATAGCCATTCCAACTTGAACTTGAGCATAGTATGTATGATTTTTTTTTAATGTAATGCATTCATTTTTGCGGATCAAGAACTTGCATTTCTGCATCACACTTTCGTCAGAAGTATCCTCTAATCCAAAAGGACACTTAATTTCCAGCAAAGACACAGGTTTATCATCTTCAATTATGATTCCGTCCGGACTATATGCTAACCAGTCATTCTTATGAGCAATAATCAGTCCACATTCCTCAATTTTTATATTCTGCTGCTCAGCATATAAATTTCTCGCTACAGGCTCGTATGTTATGCCATGTTTCATAGCTTTAGTTACAATTTTTGAGGGCCAAAAGTATTTTGTAGTTTTCAGTACCCAATCATCCTTCTTGTATGTATAGAGAGCATAACACCTTGAACAATAAAACAATCATCATGGTACATACAATTAAAATTTCCTTTTAGCAATTAAGGACAAATAATTACTAATATTATAATTTGATGCAATATTTTATCACAAAATCATCACCTGCTGCCAGTCACACGAAATTGTCGCTCTTTATTCCACTCATGCTTACTATATTTTGTTCTACGTTCTAGTTCTATTCTATCTTTGCATACTACACTACTACTATAGATATTTAAACAACATTCTTGCAATTCTACTGCAAAATTAGCTACAAATTCAAGGTCTGTAGAATTAAAAGTATTATTCATAATATCGCTAATATTACTATTATTTACATGCGGCGATTCATTAATGCTATCATTCACTTGTTCAAACGATGTAACTTTTCTGTACCTAACAAAAGATATACATTAAAATAAATTGAAATAAATAAATATGAATTCTGATAAAATGTCGAGTAATTAAAGCATGCAACTCCAAATGTATAAAAATTAAACTACAGAAAATTAGCTTTAAGGTGAAATATAATTATTAATTTAAATATCAATTTACATATGCTTAGCCACTGAGGAGTTTTCATCACAATCTGCCAGTCGTTGTCGAATCTTTACATAACTGTCACTCGATAAATTGAATCGTTTCTCTGGGTTTACACAGCAAAAAGTTTCAGCAGGTAGAGGCTGAAACTGTTCTAAAACAGGACCTTTCTGCTTTTTCCACACACATTTTACATCAGTCCCAGACAAATTTTCCAACCGATCAATATCATTCCTAAAAAGTAATTTTTTATTTACATTAACAATTAAACAATTATTAAAATAAGTTTTAGTTGCATTTTATTATATAATTAATACCAAACATCATGAATAAACTATTTACATGTCATTTTCAAAATTAGTTAAATTATAATGAGATAAATATAATATAAATATAAAATAAATATAAAATAAATATAAAATAAATATAACCTCTAATTTTATGCTATTTAAGCGTTGTATGTATTTTCATTCATTTACTATGTAAAACATAACTTTTTTTACACTACTAAACAAAATAGGAATGAATTAATTGAATATTTACTTACCGATTACAATATAACAATATTGCGACAATATGCTTGCAACAATGACTTTGACCTGCTTTGCAAGAACAATTCATTTTTAAAATCCGAACAACGTCTGTTACTGCGAATGATCCTTTTATTTCGTGCGGCTCCGAACTTAAACCACTTGTTCGGAGGCATACCGCGTAAATTTCAATACATTTCATCTGCCGAGCTGTCACTCCGCAAGTGACAATTAATCCTGAATTAATTACTTCCTGCCCTTCAACTATATTTCGCGAAGACGGCGAAGACTTCACAAATTTAAAAATATCGTCCAATGTCAGTGTTAGCATTTCTTAATTGATTAAACTGCTAATATTAGTACGATATTTTGTATTGACTGCAGTAGGTTTCGCGAATTATGTGGGTTACCGTCCGCCATTGATTTTAGTTCCACAAAAATCCGCCGCGGCGTACGCTATTCTGCTAGTCCCAATTGGGGATAAATGCGTGCCACATTTGATTATCAATAATTGAGTTCGAAAAATCGAAAGAAATGAAATTATTGGCACTTTCTATGTCAGAAAAATAAATTTTGAATTTGTTTTTTCCATTCTTGGTAATAGAAACTATGTTATTGTTTAGGATTGGGAAGCGTTTGAATAAAATATATCCAATACCTGTCTCACTTAATGTTTTATTTGTGTTGTAAACATTGTCCATTCCCTCTCCAATGACTTGTTCTAAGTAAACAAAATAAGGTGCCTCATGACCTTGGTTATATTTGTTGTTCAATAAATTAATATCAAAATTAGATTTTACTTTTTCATATTGTTTTAAACGCAAAAACAATCGAGGATCCATTTTGTAATGTAAAAAAGGAAAAGAAGCAAAAAAATAAAGAAAATGCTATTTATTTTCAATAGGATAGAGACTATTAGAAAAAGAAAGAAAAAAGTACTAAATGGAATTAGTTTTAATTGTAATTAAAGAAACTTATAGTTTTATCACTATAATTAAGAATTTATTGATTTTAAGTACCGATAAATTAGTTTTCAGTTAATACTTGCGTGAACGAAAAAATGGGGAATTATGGTAGAATTGTTTGGAGATTTCACAGGACGCCGATGGAAGCCATCTTGTTTTGCCTTTTCACAGATTTTCAGTTCGAATATATATAAAGTGGTCGATTTAATTTGTAGGAGTAGTGTTGCTTTTTTGGTATGTAGTCACACAAAGCTTGTTCCACTTTAGATTGATGTAATACGGTTAAGGTTTTTCTTTATTTTAGTTTTTATTTTATTAGCACTGTATGGAAGCGGTTGCGAAACTTGGAAGGCAACTGAGAGTGCAACAAGGAAGCTGCAGGTATTTGCGAATAAATGCTTAAAGCGAATTGCAAAAATCTTTTGGCCGCGGTGGATTACAACTGAAGACCTATTGAAATTAACATCTCAGCTGCCCATGGTTGCTGAAATTAAACGTAGAAAGTGGAGCTGGATCGGCCATACTTTGCGAAAGCCGGACACGGACATCGCAAAGATGGCCCTTGAATGGAATCCCCAGGGGAACCGTAACCGAGGACGTCCGCGCTCAACATGGAGAAGATCAGTCGAGCAAGAATATCGTGGAGCTGGAAAGTCTTGGCTTGAAATTAAAAGGCTTGCACAGGACAGGACTGCTTGGAGAGAGTTTGCAGAGTCTCTATTACCGCTATGTGCTCCTTAGGAGCGGCTCATCGCATGTATAATTGTCATATTGTTTTCTACGTTATTGTGTGTTATAATATGTTGTTTTGTATTGTGCGATGGCTGAATAAATATATATATATATATATATAAAGAATGATTTATGAGAAATGATCTATTCTCAAATGTTCAATTCTAAGTAATCGTTACTTGTTAATCATTTAAGATAAAACCATTAATTATTGATCATTAATTATTGATCATTTTAAACGTATCATTAATTATTGATCATTTTAACCGGATTATTAATGTCATTTTTCTAATTTTGCTAATTTTATTAAAAAATTTCATATAAAACTTATAATAAATGTTCAATGGGATTTTATTCCAATTTGTATTAATTTAAAATTTTGTTTTTAAAAAAGAAAATATAATTTTAATGTATTATATAACTATGTAATTAATTACATTTTGTATTTAAATACAACTATTTATAATTCAGTATTTAATTACTTGAAGAAAATGTATTTGTACTTCAGTATTTAAATACAGTTTCATCGTCCGAAGTACTGTTGTCACGAAATTGTTGATGTGACGCCAGTTATTTTCGGTTTCCACCATTTTACCGACAACGTTTTCCGGCGTTATCGGTCCCACCAGAATCTCAAGTTCGTTCCTGTGAACTGACCACCTGTGACATACAGAATGTGTGATACACATCGTCGCATGTCGAATCACATTATCCACAAACCGGATTCTCCACCTTTCCCATCCGATGTAGGTACGCACGGTAGTACCCCGCTCGGTTGAGGAATTTCGCCCGGCAGACGTTCCC